>JAJHUR010109998.1:1169-33689 GCA_027495735.1 Lutjanus campechanus | reverse complement strand
ACTAAAGAAACCATAAAATATCCACATTTAACACGCATTTTTCACATTTTTTCTCTTGAAAAATGACTCAAAACAATTGATCAGTTGTCAAAATAGTTGGTAATGAATCGAATAGTCTAATCAGTTAATCACTGCAGCTCTAATGTACAATATAATCATTGTAGTTTAAAGCTGCAAAGATTAATCAATTATTAATCGGCTATTAAATTATTTGTCAACTATTTTAATAACCAATTAATTGTTTTGAGTCCCTCCTGTAGTTTACCAAACCACTTACTACTCACCAATGAAAAGCAGCTAAACTACATCTTAACTTTTCTCAAAAATTCAGGCAACCCAGGATATATTTAAAGGACAGGTACAGGTCCTTAACCCCAACCACTCCAGTGGAGCCGCTCAGTGGCCAGCAGTTCAGACTGCTTGTACTGGGCAGCTTTCAGGTGTGAATGTGTAACTGTGTGAATGTGTTCAGGGCGTTCCTGCAAAAGAGAGCATTGCTCTCAGTGTACCTACCCTGAATAAATAAAGGTTAAAAAAGAAAAGAAAAGTGGGATTAGGAAAATGCTAAATGATGTCTGGGTTCCAAACCACAGGTGATTTAATCAAATAATCAATCAAATGTATGGACTATGAGGATAATATGAATATGTAGTTTATACTAGTTAAACTACATCCCCCAAAGCCACTGACTGCTGCAAAGCTACTGAGATTTGAATTTAGTCAAACTTCCACCCAAGTACTAAAACTAGTAAACCAGTAATTGAATAACATGTAGTTAACTACACCCCAACACTGAATATAATAAAGTTGTATTTGCAGTTTGTCCAATTTGTGGTCACATGAAAACCAGTGGTTTTTAAGTGAAGGAATATTAACCCTGGTCTCTGTTCAAGGATGACACTTTGACACTTTCCTACTTGATGTTCATTCAGGTCCAGACTGACTAAAAAAAAAGTGCTGTAGCACAAATATGTGCAGCGATTCTCAATGAATATGTGGCTCCTGTTTTCATGTATTCAGATCATTTCGCAGTCAGCTCTTAGACGGAGCTTGACCGCCAGATGCAATCTGCAGGTGAAGGAGACGCAGTTCAGTTGTGGGACTTCTCGGAGACCACCAAGCTCATATAGGAATGATAATGACTTGATCTTTATTCCAAAATATCTACTCATAAAATGATGATATGAAAATGTTGTGGTCCAATTGTATCATGTCAATAAGAGTCAAATGAGCTTGATCTCTCCCCAACAGGTGCAGTGGATATACTGTGGTGATAAAGAGGGTTGGAGCAGCAGGTCCAGCAGCTCAGAGTGCTGCAGGTGAGATACAACATCTCCTCTGCCCTCTGTTTGTTGGTTTACAGATACTGTGTTCATTGGTAATTATTGATGTATTTCCTACATTTTCATAATTTTAGTTACACTTATTTTCAGATAACTGATTCAGTGAAGGTCTCTGGATATATTTGTGCTGTAACTACTCTATGTTTGATGTTAATAGGATTTTAGTAGAATAAAGGTTAAGTCGTGTTCTTCTTCCCACAAGAATTTTTTCTTGTGAATCTCAGGCATATTAACACCTGATTTTCAGAGGCAGAGAATTTTCTGTGCAAACTGACCATTGTGCACCTCAGTCAGTACAGCAGAATACATGATCAACTTCTGGTAATATTTCTACTACCATTATTCTTCCTTTATTATCATTCTGTGTTAGTGACGCTCCCTTAAATGCAGAAACTAGAGAAACACCCAAGGGCATAATTTCCACACGCCCCCTAACTTTTCAAAATCCTGCTTTGCCCCCCTCGCTTTTTACCGTTTCATAAATAAAACATAATTTAAAGGCTCATTGTTGACATTGGACACGGTAGACTGAACTTTTTGTCAAACTTTTTTCTTTAATAAGATAAGTATATTCTTCAAAAAGAATCAGGTCACAATGACATGTGGTTAGTGCACTATAATGAAGTAATTTATGTGGCTTTTTTGTATACTAACATTATTGTGGAAACCCTGATAACCAGTTTCTTCACAAATGTTTATTTGCTTGTTGATATAATATACTTATACTCCTTAAATATACTGTACTTTTTTATCAGACGCTGAGTCTCTCTCTAGTTATAAATGCGGATGCACTTACATAAAAGCTCTTTTTCCAAATTCGATGTGAATAGTTGCTCAGTCAATAGACAAGAAACATATGACGGATTATATACAATTGTCTTTAGGCTCACCTAAAACAAATAGCCTGGTTACAAATTTAATGTCATCAAGATTCTGAGGAGGTCAAATATGACAGGCAGCATGTAACAGCGTGTAACATTTACTAACATTTACCTCAAATCAAACCATGTCAATAATAACCACAAGGATCAACTCTAAGAAAGTGATTTACAGTATTTACAGAAGAATCATAACCGATAAAAAAAGGGTAACTTTTCAGTGAATTGTCATGGCTTCTTAAAAGAACAGGACACAACTAAATAAAGTCCACACACCAGAAACTGCACCTTAAAGTATATCACCACATGTGATGTTTCGGGCCCCAGTCCTTCATCAGACATGAACAACATGAGGAGACACACCTCTATGTGTACATTCAATGGAGGTCAACTGACTGAAAAAATATCACAGTGATGTAACAAGTCTCAAATATCATGTAAACATCCCTCCCAGAGCAATGCATACAACAAGCAATGTCTAAGCAATACATAAGCTCTATCATATAGAACCATGAGCTGGGGCAACAATGTCCACACCAGAGCAGTGATACATCCATAACTATAAGGCAAAACACCCACATGTCAGCACAACAAAAGTCCTCATTTAACAGGGTTGTTTAACCAGTTCAATGCCACAATATCTGAGAATAGAAACATTATGAGAAGCTTGTGTGAATTGCACCGCCACTGGGCTTCTGGTGTCATGGCTGTGAATATTGGAATATGGATTTTTTTTCCCACAACTTAACTTTACCATTACCATGACAACACACGAAGAGGAGTTACAAGTGAGCTTGAGAGCTCATTAAAGACTTCGAAAAACTTGTCCTCTGAGAGGCAATATAGACACATTAAGCATACAGATACATTAAAAGCACACCAGACAAAAACAACACATTCCGCAGTTTTTTCCCAGAATCACATGGGAATACATCAATGTTTTGCTTGGTTGGTTTTGATCTTGGGGTGTTTATAACTCGGACCAGAGAGCTGTACTACAAAGCAAGGTTCAAGATATGTCGAGTCTTAAGTCAGAGTTTTCAGTTTCACAAAGGTGGCTCTCTTAACCTGACAAGACCTGATTCCTCTCTTGCCTTCTTTGCAGCAACAGTGATGATTTTTGCCATGATATATTTTTCATAACTCTCCATTATAATGACTTGTTCATTACACAAACGGTCCATTTTGTGCAGGAAAAGAGTCACATGACGCACCAAATGCTCCCTTTTAAGTGAATGCGCACAGAGCCTGAGGAAGAAAGTCTGAGTTAATGAAGCAAGTTGATAACCAGTGTCGTGATACCTGTTATCTCTGGCTGGGGTTTTAGGTTTTGTTGAGCCACCTCATGGTAAAAAAAAGAAAAAAGAAAAGCCTGGCTGGGTTGAGCTTCCTTTGTGGTACAGCCCTCAGAAAGGAAGGGCTGCAACTCCACTGAGAGTGGGTGGGATTTGTCTCTGCAGGTCCTGTCTGCCTTCTCAGTCAGCCTGGTCAGGTACAGGTGGTGCAGGTCAGTCTGCTGCTGCCCCATGATTTTCACACAAGACTTAACAATTTTTCCTAATTTGTTCTTGAGTAATTTTGTCCATACCAGCATACAATACAATAACAGAGGATGCTCTCAATAAATTATTAATAAAACAGGGTAAGGATTTTGTTAAACATTAAACAATTCAGTTTTCTGAGAAAATAAATATACTGTTGTCCCTTCTTAAAAATAACATCAGCACATTAGTCGCAGGAGAGTTTGTGATCAAAATAAGGCCGAGATACCCATACGAGATCACCGCCTCTATCTCCTCTCCTCTGATCCGAGACAGAGTGGGTGTTGGAGCATCACGTCTAAAATCCAAAATCAAGCCTCACTTCAACAGCAAAGACTGATAGGGTGAATGTCTCATTTGACATGAGAAGCTCAGACCGTGAAAAACATACTATCCTGGGTTTCCGCTTCTCCTAGAATTTGCTTACTTTCTCTCTTGCACCAGCATGAGCGAAGACTGAAAAGAAGAAAGATACAAATGGATGACTGAATGCCAAAGCCTTTGAGTTCGCAATCATACTGCAAAAACCAGCAATCGCTGAAGGGCAGGTGCTTCATATTGAACGTCCTTGCAAAGATGCTTGGATGATGCTCAATATTTCTTTTCAGATCCAACAAATACAGAATGTACAAAGTGTTCCGATAGATTGCCCTCCGTTTTACCCAGCATTTCAAAGATTTCCAGAAACGTGTCATCTATTTCATGTACAAGCATCCATACAGGAAAAAATATGTTTTTAAATACAGAAATACCGAAGCTCAGCTGAGTCCCCTGCATGGCTATTTGATGCAAACGGCAATATTTTGTTTACTCTGCGATATCAAATGGACAACAAATGGTCTTCTGCAGTGGCTGAATGCAGCGGGCTCATTTTGAGCGATGAATATTGTATTCATGTCAAGTAGTTTTCCAGCAGTGATTCATTGCCATATTTATGAGGTCAGATATTACAACACACGGGCCGCGTGGCGTCATGTGGCTTCACATGATGTTGTGCTCGGCCTGCCACCTGATCAGCACGTTCACGGCTCCGGTTCCTGCCTATCTTAACCTTCATCATCACTCATCAGTGCAGGTCCACGCTCTGTCTCTGTGTGTCTGTCTCTTTCTCACACACATCCCTCCATGATTAATTTACCATCCCATTCCTCTGCTACAACTGGATAAGTTGAGCACATCCATTATTGACCTGTGTGTGTGTGTGTGTGTGTGTGTGTGTGATGTTTTAGTTTGACGCACCTGCATCAGACAAGGCTATCAGAAAAAATGTTCAATTGTGTTTGCATGAGTCTCTGTGTGAGGGAGAGAGATGTGAAGAATTTTGATTGAACAATTATTGTTGCACTTCTTATTATTAATATTATTGCACTCGTTATTGCTATGGCAACGGCGGCACATGTAGATATAGTGGCCGGTAGCTCCATCAACCTTTTGCTCCCTTTTCCCTTTTAATCTTTTTTTAAAATTTTTTATCTTTATTGCTGAAACGAATCACTTATGACCAGTGTTGAGAGTAACTGTAATTACACTACTTTTGTCAACAACTAGACTTGTAACTAATTACTTTTCTCAGATTAATGAGGCAATTACAAAAACTGAAATTTAAATGTCTTTGTTACTTGTTATTTTGTTTACCTAAAAACAGTGGACAGCTGCAGAGCTATGATCGAATGTCATCCAACCATACAGTGGCGCGAGACAGTTTAGGGGATGTGAGCTTCATATAATATAAATTATTCATTATATAATTATTTATTAACTACTGTAGAAACGATTGGTTGACATGTCCAGCTGCCTGTGGTCTGAATTTTACTGTTATAGTGGCCTGGTCACATGGTAGAGGCATGGTAGAGGCCCTCGCCTGCCAAGGCAAACATCTTTGCTATTGGTTGAGGCTGTGATTCCGACCCCTCAAAGTTCACCAAAGTTTGACTCGATGCAAAGAAATGATTCAAATTTGCAGCCAAAGCCTTTTCATTCGCACAGATTTGACTGGACCCTAACTCATAAGCTAAAAAAAATGTAGCTAGCTAGACACTAGTGTTTGCTGCCCTCTGGTGGCTGGGAGTAATAACAATTCCCATGGTAATATATAATAATAGTAAGAATGGGCATAATAAGTAAAATGTGGCAGCTGTTACTGAAGTAATAACTACAATACAATAATATATCTACATAAACAAAATAACTACACTAAAATAATAGAACTATGTGTGTATTAGAAAGAGCATTAAAACAGACATTTAAAAGTAAAGCAACAGTTACTTTATCCAGTAATTAATCACTTTTATAATGCAGTAATTCAATTACTTTTTGCAAGTAACTAGTAACTGTAACTAATTCCTAAATTTAAGTAACTTGCCCAACACTGCCTATTAACTCGTAGGCACTAGAAAAGAAAACATTGATTCTGGAGTAAAAGACAGCGGGCCTTGAGATGAGTAACAATGCACAAGCAATTTTTCGACCATGCAGTCAGATCAGCCGTCGCACCGCCTCAGACCACTCCAAAAGGAGTGGAAGTGAATGGGGACAAGAGCCACACGAACCCAGCTCGGACTCGTCCTGGCTAAGGTCTATTCAAGAAAATTAAATGGACAAAATGAGTCTCAGACTGGCCAAGAAAACAGGAGCCCAAATGTCGTCCATATTATCGTCACCATCTTGTCGCTGCTGTTTACATTCAACCAGATACAAATTCAAAAAAAGCCCTGTAGAATTATTTCCTGGGTGCATACGTGTATATGTAAATAACTGTTTATATTGTTACTTTGTTGTAGATTTTATCTTATTCTGCTCTGAATTTACTTAATTATCTGCCTTTATATTCTGTGTGTGTAGGATGAAGGACCTCATAGTCTCTTTTCATTTTGTTGTGTAATGGCAATAAATGACCTTGATACCTTGATAATATCTGTTCTGAACTGTTCCTCAGAGCAGCTTTTTTTTCTATATGAGGAGTGAAAATGTGGTATTTACTTGTGTACAATAATGTCGTAATGTTCAGATCGTGTATATAAACTGAAGCGAACTAGACTGACCCCATCTCTGAACTTAAGCAGAGGAAGTAAAGGCTGCAAGACCTCATCAGGATAAATTCTTTGTATTTGACAAGAAACTGTTGATTCTTGTTGCAGTGCACTGCAGATCTGTTGCCCTGTTTTAAGGAGATGCGATCTGGTGTTGCAGCAGTTCAAACTCTCTGTAACACACCAGAGACCGAAAGCACAGAGATGAAAATTAAATCAAAGTTGATCAAAATACTTATTTGCCCTGAAGTCAGGATGCTGAGACATATCTGTTGCTCAACATCATGCGTGGAGTCTGTTTTATGTTCACTGAAGGCCAAATCTGGGTTTCTGATCAAAAAAAGGTTTTAAATTTTAAATGCTAATATTTTAAAGCATAAGATTAAGGAAACATGCTAAGTTGAAATTCCTGCTTCTCCGACAACAACGCTACAACCAGCGCACTCTCCTTTGAAATTTTCATTCTATGCTTAACTTTTGTGTTTGTATGTTTGACATTTCTTCAGTTTATATAGAGTTAAAATGAATATCGTATGTATTGTCTGTTTATGAGTTAATCATTAATAATCTTTTAGAAAGGATAGATGTTTATAACAGTTAACTTGTGCAATATGTTAATGGAGTCTGGCAGGCAATACATTTAATTCAAGTCAGTTCAAAGTGGCTTTACTGGCATTGACCATAATAAAGTACAGTATTGCCAAAGCACTTTGTACAAAATGAAGCAAGAAAATACTAATAAAACACAATGTGTAATGTGTTAAGCAAGAACATGAAACTGGACATATCTGATACTGTAGATATCAACAACAGTGTGGAAATAATAATAATAACATTAAGCAGTATTTGTGTGTGTGTGTGTGTGTGTGTGTGTGTGTGTGTGTGTGTGTGTGTGTGTGTGTGTAAGGGGGTGGTGGGAGGTTGCCACTCACTGTTCCACAAAGTGCGGCAGGTGAAGATATGTTCTGCTGCTCTCTCTATGTTCTCTCAACAGTATTGGTAGTTTCTCTATATCAGTTAGTTGGTCAAGTTCGGGATGTTTGTTTTTAAATTTGCGAAAATATTTGACTTTTTTTGTACATTTTGTGAAAAGTGCAGCTCTGTCTCTACTTTCTCTTCCCTGCACAGCTGGCAGAAGCATTCCTCTTTGGGGAGCCATTATTTTTTGTATCTACCCATCTCGATGGCCAGGCTGTGCTCACCGAATCTGTACTTGGTCAGCGTAGTTCTTTGTTTTACGGTCAGTCACTGTGGTGATCATCAATCTGCCGACTCCAGAGTGTGTATTTTCAGAGCAGAGGGCCTTTCTTTTTAGGATAACAGACTTAGCTTAATATTCTAGCTGATCAACTTACAGTGTACTTGTCATCTACATATAACGTCACACTCATCTTGAGCTCGTGTAGGTTCAGGTTCCTGCCTGAACCTCCAGTTCCTCCTTTAACATGTAACCCATCATGATGCAAATCTCTCTCTCTCTTTAACACCATAAGATATGCAAACAAACCATTTTGCTTCAAGCAAAGCAGGCTTATACTTATTTTGAAAGTTGTTTTCTTAATACAAGACAAGCAAATTGTTAAGAGTTTTCTCTCTTTCTCTCTCTGACTATCTCAGTTGTTTTAATGAAACTCTGTAGATCACTGATGAAATACGGTGCTATTACTACATCAGTTTATTTGTTTTTGTTTTGCATTTGTTGAAAGATAATTTGAATTTAAATTACATCAGTTTACTTGACAGAAGATATCTGAAAATATGCTATTATCACTATATTATATTGAATTCAGTGTCAGATAAGTTCTGAAATGTTCTATTCAATCCAAAAATCAGTGGTTTTAATAAATCAAATGGACAGAAAACCTCACTGGTAGTTGTTACACTGAAGCCGATATGACATAACTTTTAAATACTTTCAGTGCTTTCATAGGCAATGCATGTGTATTATACTCTCCTTTCTGAATATTCTGAATATTAATGTTGATATTCAGCACACTGTGTAACAGTCTCTAACTGCACAATGTGCTGAATACGTTCAGACTTTAGAAGTATTGGTGCACAGTTTGAAAGAGACTGTGACCTTGCTGAAGTTAATCTACAATTTCTGGCACAAAAAAAGAAAAAGCACAGACATTTAGAGTTGGTATAATACACACTGTAGCTATACTAGTGTCACAGCCACAAGCAAAAACTTGCCCTGTGGCCAAGGACTCTCCATCTTTGCCAGGTGAGATAATCCCATAGAGGGTATTCATCAGATCGAAAGAGACAAGACTTCACTCTGTCTTTCCATCACAGCATCTCTAACTGGGAGCTTCGCTTCTACTCATAGCCAGGGGCAAGAGGGCCTGTTCAACTTTTAAGTCAACTCCGCTCTCGCAAAGGGGATCTAAATTAACATTGCTTCGTGAGGTGTGGGACGTATGGATTTGAGCGAGGATTTATGATGAAGTTATCAGCGCGGGAGCTTTATACAAGACAGTTTGCATTTGAGAGTTATTTCTCGTGGCATCAGCTCTTAGAAGCACGGGGGAAATCCCAGTCATATGGAGCTCTGCGATGAGCAAGGCTTCATCTTGGCAGGGAGAGTTTAGGTTTAGTGACCGGTACTTTTAATGCAGTGACAGCAGCAATATAATGAGTCCTGAAGAATGCTGATTCTTCTTTAATGCGCCCCACACAGGAAATCTCCAAAACTCTAGCTGCTCATTATCCACGTGGCTAGATATAAAATTCTCCACGTTGATATGATTTGTAGGTGAGTTAGAACATACACAGACATGCATATGCGCGCGCACACACTCACACACAAATAGACCTCAGTCCTCTACCCACTCTTTTCCATCTTATATATTTCCAGCATGACTGAGCTTACCGCATTCCCCCACAGAGCCCTTCTCCAAACTTGCAGACTGCTTGAGCAAACACTGTGTACTGGGCCAATTAAAACTCCTGTGGCGTGGGCGAGGGGGTATGGCAGCATGGGATGGATAGATGGGGCATAACGACCCATTTGGGTAATGACCGTCTTTCCCCTCTCCCTCCCTCTCCTTACACTCTCAGAAATGAAGGTGCTGACTTAAACCATAAAGGGTAATTCGGCTTATCCCCACAGGAGAACCCATTCTGGGCCCTAGTAAAATCATTAATAAAGGTTCCGCTTGGAACCCTTTCAGATTTCTATCTAGAACTGAACATAAAGGGTTATACCTAGAGCCATCTGTGCAATGTTTCACCAAGATCCCCCTTTGAGAGATTCTATAGAGAGCCCTTCTCTACCCCAGAAACCATTCCACCTTTGGAAGAACCTTTTAATATCCCAAGGGTTTTATCTCAAACACACTCAGGAGATCCTACCGATCACATTTTTATATTCCAAACATATTATTTAGAACTCTCTCAGGGGGTTCTAAGAAGAACATTTCCAGGAGTTTTATTTAGAAAACACCCAGGAAATACTATGTACTTTTATCTAAAACACACTGAAGGGTTCCTACCAAGAACCTTGTTAGATTTCAAGTGGTTTATCTAGAACTCACCATGAGGGATCTACCAAGTACCCTTTCATATTTTACCTAAGATCATGTGATATTCCATCTTGCCAGGCTTCAAGTTCCTCATTTGTGTCTGCACCGAAGGTGTGACAACAGCGAGAAGAGTCCATGGCAGTGACTCATCTCAAACAAACAATGGCGGCTCCTGAAGAGGTTAGCATAGATGTTTCAGGTTATTTTATATTATGGCACAAAGGACATGATGAAAGAGTTCTTCAAGGATTTTAATGATGCTTGAAGAACTCTTTCTTCCAAAAAGTGTTCTTTGGATGAAACAGGCTCTTAACCCTTCTTCCATTCCCTTCTCTTCTTCAGTCTGACAAAGAACCCTTCATAAACACTTTCTTCAAAAAAGGACTCTTCAGAAGCAATAAGTTCTGGGTAGAACTTCAGCCCTTGAAGAAGAACCCTTTTGGAACACTTATTTCTTAGAGTGTAAATGCACCTCTCCTTCATCTCCTCCCCTCTTTTGTACTTCTACCCTCCTCCTCCTCCTCCTCACTCCTTCCTCTCCCTCTCTCCATGTTGATTGTCTGTCACTCCCTCGGTGCTCCTGGGAGCAGCTAATTGCACTTCTTGCACTCCCCCGCTTCCCCCCGTGTCATAGGATGCCGATTGTGGCGGGTTCTCACTTTAAGCGATCAATGGCGCGAGTTGCTAAACAGCCCCGCGCAGAGCTGACTGCCGGGAATGGCGGCTGTGGTCGATGCGAGGTGCTTTCTGCGGCCTGTTGTTTATGCATTTCAAAGGGGTTTTCGCACATGCATCCCACGCCGCGCATCACCTTCAGCTGAAGTGCGCTGTTAGGCAAAGAGCAGCCTCACAAAGCAGCACCCTCCCCAATGGTAATGAAGACAACCAAAATGAAAAAGAGACTGAAATAAGTTGATAGTATGATTCAAAGACACATCGACCCAAGGGGATAAACATGTATTTTTTCCCAGTGTGCAAGAGGCTTAAATTGAAAGTTTAAACCTTTTCACTCGTATGAAAGGATGATGTCGTCTCTTATGTGTCGCTGTCAGGTGTCATCACGGCTCCGGTTGACAGTGTTGCTGCGCGTGTCAGAGTAAACAGTGAGTTGGCATAAAGGAATAATGACAGAATGTGACAAATTATCACTCACAACTTGTCAATCATCCACACCCAGGGGTTGTTTGTTGTGACACAAATAGCAGCAGTAAACTTAGTCACAGGGAAGATGACATTTGCAAAGGTTTGGGTTACGTCCTCAGCATGCAAGGAGCTGTTTTTATTCCAACAGCCTGCGACACCAGCCCTCTTATGTGTATTAAAAATGGTGGAACGCTCTCTCACAGGATTGAGGCCATGTTTCAAACAAAAGGAAGCGGATTGGCGATAACGATGTCTCATTATCATTTATTCACCCGCGCGTTTCGTGCACACTACATGCAAACAAACACTGCCGATGATTGCATTCACAATTACAAAAGTGCATTCTATTTTGCATCCTCCAAGTCTTTATTTTGGCAAAATGTCTGCTTCAAGACTCCTCCTGGCGCATCGCTGAAAACAGGGGGGGATCTTTTTGGAGTTAAACACATTGCATGTTGCGAAAGAGCTGTCACAAATGATCTGCTAATGTGATTACAGAGTAATACCCCTGAGCGCTGAACGTGAATGGTAAAGGAGGAAGCGAAGGAGGAAGAGCTTTTTTAAAAGTGTGATGATGTTTGGCAAAAAGCTTTGACACGGCAAAAAAACAACAACAAAAAAACAAAAAACAAATGAGGAGCAGAGTGAGAGCAAACGTCTTTCAGCGCTGAGTGATTTGCTAACATCATTACTTGCTTTAAAAATCCCAAGAAAATGAAAAATGATCACAGCAGAGACATGCTCCCCTACCTCTCCCTCTGCTCACTCTTCCTCGCTGCGATCCTACTGTAAAGGCTGACATTATCAATGCCTAATTACGCTTTAGGTTTCTCATCAGTTTCAAATCTAATCAAGTAGAAAATTAATATTTCAAAATCATATTTTCTGAGCAATATTCAACTCCATTCATGTCTGCTAATGAGAGAGGCGTAGATACACTAGACAGGCTGATGTACTCTTTAATAATCCCCTTCTTGCCTTCTCTCAACATAACACAGGATCACTTCACTGGCCACTTCCTTTTGACCAAAGCATGGGAATCAGTTCGCTTGTGTTTTCACTCAAGTGCCAGAAGAGATCATAAGATATATATATATATATACATATTTTGTCTTCTGTTTTTGGCCGTATCATTTTTTGTTAGAGCCTAATCAGAGTAGTGCTAAGCAAAATAAAATTAGAAACTGGAATCTGTTTGGTTAAATTGAAGGAGAAAAAGTTGAAGGATAGATCAAATGTCGGCATCTAACCCTTTAAATTCTACAAATCCCAATTCCAAAAAAAAAAGTTGGGATGCTGTGTGAAACTTTAAAACAAAATGCAGTGATCGCAAAACTGCCTGGATCTATATTCAATTGAAAATAGTACAAAGACATTTAATGTTCAAACTGATTTCATGAACTTAACTTTGTAAACATACACTTATTCTGAATCTGATGCTTTTAACATGTTCCAAAAAAGCTGGGACATGGACACGTTTACCACTGTGATACATCACCTTTGCTTTTAACAACACTTGGTAAGTGTTTGTGAACTGAGGACACTAATGGTTGAAGTTTTGAAAGTGAAATTCTTTCCCACTCTTGCTTGATGTCTGACTTCAGGTGCACAATAGTCTGGGGTCTCGGTTATTGTATTTTGCGCTTCAAAAAGCACCACACATTTTCAATAGGAGACAGGTCTGGACTGCAGACAGGCTGGTCTAGTACCCAAACTCTTTAACTAGACAGCCATACTTTTAACACATGCAGAATGTGTGTTTTCACGTTTGTGAAAAAGACATTGTCTGGATGGCAGCATACGTTGCTCCAAAACCTGTATGTACCCTTTAGCAATAATGGGGCCTTCACAGAGGTGACAGTTACCCATGATGCCAGAGGGACAAACACAACCCCATAACAGCTGTTTTTTGACAGCTGTGCTGGTAACAATCTGAATAGTCCTTTTCCTCTTTAGCCCAGAGGACACAATGTCCATGATTTCTGAAAACAATTTGAAACGTGGACTCATTAGACCTCAGTTTACTTCAGGACTTGACATGAGCTCAGGCCCCAGAGAAGTCCGCAGCGTTTCTGGATGTTGCTGATATATGGCTTTTCCTTTGCATGGCAACTTACCTTGCATTTGTAGATGCAGCGAAAAAATGTGTTTTCTGACAAAGGTTTTCAAAAGTGTCCCTAAGCCCATGTACAAACATGTGGGTTTTTAATGCAGATGTCAATGCAGTGACACCTGAGGAGTCAAAGGTAACGGACACCGTTGTTCTTAACTTTGTCCTTAAACTGTTGGACTATTTGCCCATGCAGTTTTTCACAAAGTGGTGAACCTTGCTTGATTGTGAATAACTGAACCTTACGAGGATGACCCTTTCATACCCAATCACCTGTTACCAATTCACCTGTTGTTCCAAATTCAGAATGATTGTATATTTACAAAAAACAATCAAGTTTATCAGTTTGAACATTACATATCTTGTCTTTTCACTGTATTCAATTGAATACAAGTCAAAAAGGATTCGCAGATCATAGCATTATGTTTTTATTTTATTTAGTGTCCCAACTTTTTTGGAATTGGGGTTTGTAAACTACAAAGAGGGATGTAGTTGTGTATTAGAGCAGCCTGCAGTATCATGAGTGTGTTCAGGTATTCTGAGGTTTTTGTATCATGTCATGTGGACTCAGTTGCCCCCCTACTGTCAGCAGACTGAGGAATGTTAATGATGAATACATTTTTTTGAGTTAAAAGGCAGAAGCACAGACCTGCAGGATCACTAGGAAGTTGGATATAATCATGATGTGTTTGCCTGATCCATGTGTACCGAATGCTGATCAAGGAGGGTAATGGTTCAGGCAGTTAAATCACGGTTCTGATCATCCTTTAATGACACTAACCCTTAGGCTAGGTGCATGAGGTTCAAAGAAATTGGGATGTACAAACTATGAATATATATAAGAGGGCAGCAGGGCGTCAGAGTGAGCAGAAGTAGAACCATTAACCTGACCGTGCTGGTTCAAGCACCTGAGTTTGCAAGCATCCACCCAGCTGAGAAGTAAAATATTAGGCTATAAGCTTTTTTACTGAGTTGTAGTAATTTGGCTTTTTAAAGCAGTGGAGAATTAAGGTTTATTAATATGTGGGGCTTCTTTTCATAGTTTTGGCTATCATTTCTATGAGTTATGATCATATTATACTACATATATATATACTAATAGTAATGCACCTACTCAATCTGCCAGATCGGGGTTGGGGCCAGTACTGTCCTTATTAAAGGGATAGTTCACCCAAAAATTAAAATTCAGCCATTATCTACTCACCCTCATTCCGGCTGAAGATCGGGTTTATTTTTTCACCTGTTTCACAGGAAACCAGTCTTGAAGACTCTCCCAAGCAGTGGAAGTGAATGGTGACCAGTTTTCAAACCTAAAAAACAACTGAAAAAACAAACAAACAAACACAGAAAATGTCTCCATACCGCTCATCTGGTGTAATCCAAGTCTTCTAAAGCCCCAACATGCCGTTGGCACACCCAGTTCAGACAGTGATGCATGTGCACATGAACACAGCTCCAAGTTAAGGATCAACAGTGAAGATTCAGGCTAAAGGCTAGCAGTATAGAGGCATTTTAAGTTTTTATTCTGTTGTTCTTTTATGTATGAAAACTGGTCCCCATTCACTTCCACTGTTTGGGAGATTCTGCACTCTGTTTTCCTGTGAAACTCCAACGGTGTTTTGTGGATTAAAAAACTAAACACCAACCCTCAATCAGCATGAGGGTGAGCAGAACATGACTGAATGTTCATTTTAGGGTGAACTATCCCTTTACGTGAATCGCCTCTTCAGTTAAATAGTTTCTTCATCAATGTTAAACTTCTATGTCAAAAGTTGTGTCTATTTCATGGCAGATTGTTTTTAACACAACAGTGATTCAACACAGTTCCACACAGTGTGTGGTAGAGTACTCCCACAGTCTGGTATTAGTACTTTTACTAAAGTAAAGGATCATAATACTCCTTCCACCACTGTCAAAGAAAAAACTTACGGGTCTGAGAGAAAAAGATACAAATCTGTCTGCTCTTTCAGCACCACGGACAGCACCAAGGATTTATCAAGACACAGCACAGTGATATTTCAAAGCCGTGGGGACCATAGATTCTAACTTCCGCAAACTTCAGTCAGCTATAAGTCAGGCAAACTAGACTAACATATTAAATTAAACAACCCCTGTACTCTCTCTGCGACTAGGTAATCAAGTACCCGTCGGGTCCGGGTACAGATCTCAAACTCTAAATGTATTGGGAGAGAAAGTTGTATTAATGCATCTCTGTAAATTAACTACTCAGATCCAGGAACATGGCGAAATTAAAAAAAAAACAGAAAGAAAGAAAAAAAAAGCCCAACAGGGCAACAAGCACAAATTCTCAGATGATCAGTTTAGTCAGATCAAACCACTTTATTCAGAGGTAAAAACAAAGCTGAGTGTGCCCAGAAATGTTAGTAATAATCCCTCATTACACCAGAAAACTATGTGCAAAGTCAAAACAGAAACTTTCACTGAGCAGTTTAGGGTGTAATTTCACTGTTTGACTTTGTTCTTTTCCCAAAATAATTTTGTCTGACCTGGGGGTTTGTTTAAACCTGAACGATCATCCGACTGCTGCCTGTTTCTTGCCCCAACTGCATTTCAGCTGTGTAGACAAAATGTGTTCCCAGATCACAGCAATTAACTTGGTGAGCACAACATTATTATTACAGACAGGAATGATAGCCAAAATTACAAAACTACAACTGGAATGTGCCTTTGAAGAGGGTCCAGCATAAAAAGTGTCTTATCTGATTGCTGTTCCTGTTCCTGTTGCAGTAATTATAATTTCACCTGCTTTCATATAACTCACTTTGCCCTAAATTACAGGAACACCAACTAAATTACTCCAACCTTTATGACCGTGTAATTCTGCAGCTTTCTACTAATAACTTCTAGAATTAAAAATTTGGAAGTTTCACCCCAACAATACATTTATCATGTCAGGGCCTCAAAAGGTCCTCTACTATTAATGCGCAGAAAAACAAAATGCATGTAACTTCTCTTTCTGCCCTTTCAACAATACAAATGAGCTAAATGGACAAATACTGAGCGGTCACCTTGTGAGGGTTTGCTGACATGGAGGTTTGTATCCTCTCTAATAGGTACGAGTCTCGCACATACACTGGCTTGTTGCAGACGCTGCCACACTCGACGTCTTTTGGGTAACACTTCATTTGTAAGGTGTGCATAAGACTGTAATTACACTGTCATAACCAGGTCACAACACCTGTCATGAACATGAAGGAATCTTTCTGAATGTTTATAACTGTTGTCATTGAGTGTCATTGGGCCATTTTTAATGCAAAGTTGTCAGTGTTTGAGTTGTTTTTGTTATGGCAACTTGACATTATCAGACTCAAAAAAAACATTTTAGCTTTATGTTTTAACATGACATTAGACTGTCATATGTGGTTGGTTTTGATACTGGCCATCATGAGACCATTATAAGTTATACATTTCCTTTGATCTCAAGTAAAGTGGTACATGTTGGACTAGGCATAAAGATGTCATTAGGTTTCATTAGACTGTCAAATGCTTTTGTAACTGTGACATGAATAACTCTCTTGACCTCAAGTAAAGTGGTACCATTTAGACTTGTCTTAAAGATGTCATAAATGTTATAAGGCCAGGTTGAGCTTGAGTACAGCACCAAGGTGATTTAGCTTACAGTTAACTGATGGCCATTCAAAACCAACCACATATGACAGTGTAAAGCAATATTCCACTCTTAGGTGATCATCCACTCAATATGTACTCACCACTATGCCGATGTGAGGATGGTTGAAGATCTTCAGTTCACAAAACAATCCTGGAGTTTCAGCAGAAAACAGGGTTGCAGCCAATGGCAGTGAATGGAGATCAAATGTCAATGTAAAAAAAAAAAAGAACACAATACAAACACAAAATGTCTCAACTGTAGCATGTAGCAGGTAGCATGTAAACATGGCGATATACTTCTTATATCTCTTAATGGACGCACGTGTGAAAATATCGCAAGATCAACGCCATGTTTACATGCTACCTGCTACATGCTACAGTTGACATTTCGGCTAAAAACATGGCGTAAATGCCGTCTTTTGTGATTCAATTTTAATGTCGCGGCTCACGGACACTTGGATTACACCACACGAGCAGGATGGAGACATCTTGTGTTTGTTTTGTGTTCTTTTACATTTACATTTGATCTCCATTCACTGCCCTTGGCTGCAACCCTGTTTTCTGCTGAAACTCTAGGATTGTTTTGTGAACTGAAGACCTTCACCCATCTTCACATCGGCATAGGGGTGAGTACATATTGAGTGGATGATCACCTAAGAGTGGAATATCGCTTTAAAGTAATGTTAAAACACAAAACTAAACAGTTTCTTTAAGATTGATAATGTCAAGTTGTCATAACAAAGACATTATTAAGACAAGCATAAACATTTCTAGAAACATTCATAAAGGGTCCTTCATGACAGGTGTCATGACATGGTTATGCCCATGTTGTCTTTACATGTCATAATGCAGACCCCTTCAAATGAATTGTTACTAACTATAGTTTTTGCCTTGCCTGCTCCACACTACTGTCAAATTGTGTTTACAGAAGTTATTTATGGAAACTTGAAACTGTTTCAGTGGAAACATCAATCATGTGCGGTAACAAGTTGGAAACAATGAGCAGAATTTAATTACTTTTCATTTCAGGACCTGGGAATCAGGACCCTTCTTCAACAGGTCAGTGTAGGTAATATTTCAGAATCATATATCCCAACACTGCCAACATGTCACCGCAGTTTTAGAGTGAAGGCAGGTGATTCAGGCCAGGTGTAATTCCTAGCTGCTCTGTCCTCTCCTGTTAATTAGATAATGCTTCACTTCTGCTGGCATCACACACTTGATGAACGCAGTCCTGGGAGATTACTTCTCCAGAGCAGCCGACAGGCAGGATTACCTAGACAAATTAATGGCTCTATAATTTGATTTTCCCGGGATTGCAATGCCTAAGCGACTCCAGCAGAGAGGAACGGTCTGAATCAGCCCTGCTGCGTGGTGACATTAGCTAATCACATCTGCATGCTAAAGAGACCGCTGGGCCAAGGGGAAACAAAAGGCTCCACAGAGGTAGGAAATGGGAGCGATTTTCTCCAGGAAGTGATCTGTAGGGAGAACCAGCGGGGTTATTGGCTCAGAGGGACGACTCTGGGTTCATCTGAACGAGGTCAACACTCAAGGATGCGAGAGGCAAGGTAAGAGGTAAATCTGTGGTAAATGGAAGCAGCACAGTGCACTCTGGGTGGCCACTTGTCCCTGTCAGGAGGTCCTGTTGTGCCTGAGATCAGCTTACAAACATTTGTCAAGTGTTTGTGGTGTTAACCATCGACTCCAATAGACGGCCACATATGTGCGCACAATGCAGAACACACACAAGCAAGAAAATCGTCAGCTCAATTGACACCTTTTCTCTGCCCTGTCGTGCTGGATTCAAGTTGTTCCCTTTACTTTAAAGATGCATGGTTCACAGCACGAGTGCATCAGTTTCCCAAAATAAAGCTCTGCCTTCACAAAATAGAAGCCATTTACAGTGTAAACCTCTTACAGTGTCTGCCATCTGTCCAGGTCAAATTGATCAGGGGAGCATCATGGGAGTTAAGCAAAGAAAAAATATTTAGAATTACTGTACATATGTTGTCATGTATGAAAAGACCCAAGACTGAAAATGAACACAAGAAGCAGACTACTGGATTATTATAGGCAAATTATTTAAACAGCATTTCTACAGGAATGATTATGCCACACAGACTTGTTTCATCTGAATTCAAACAATCCGACTGAAAATATTGCTATTGCTGTATATTTGTTCTTAATGCCTGCCACTCATTTTCCTGTTTGCTTGTGTAGGTGATATCGAGGCATCGGTATTAAATTGAGACTGTTTCACCACCAGTTTAAAACTCTTTGATGTAGCTTTAACCATTACTGAAATATACTTTTTACAGTATGGACATGGATCAGTGTAAGTGTTTTCCACTGTATATGCACCTTGTATGACCCACACTGTTGTACAGACTGTTGCTAGAAACAATGGCCTTACAAAGAACTTATGTTGTGTTTTGCTGGTTCACAGTGCTAATAAAAGTTGTAATGGCAGCTCTACCACTCGCGCAAGTCCCAATGGCATGTAATTAAACTGTCTCATCAGGGAATCCGAGGCCTAATGAGCATCTCACATTTCAACAAGTAAACTGCTGCTGCGGAACAGTTGTGGGCTCAGGCAACCGTTCCCAATCCATTCTCGGGGGTAATTCTCTCTGAATGAAAGTTTTGCAATTTACTTGCAAATAATTTGGCTTCTCCAAAGCCCGATTCATTTCTTTGTATGTGCGCGTTCTGTATGACTGATAGCCGGGCTCTGAGTGAGTGACGCTGAGTGACAGCCAATCAGGGAGGCGGCCCTGCGCGTCCAGGAACTCCCATCTGTGCTGACAGTGCAGATTCGATCGGCTCCCGCATGAGGTTGGTTTGCACGCCACCCACGTACCAATGCACTCAGAGACGACGGCACATCAACACCTAAAACGGGCTAGCCTTGCAAAATGTTTGTGTTTCTTATGTAACAACAACAGTATCTTGTGTAAGCATTTAGTATGGCCATTCTCACTGAAGTGTGCAAAAAGCTTTAATCCCCATGGCAACAGAAATGATTTGGAAGCATGAGGCTATATTCATCTCTGTGAACATGGTGCTGTAAGTGTTATTATGCAAGCATCAAATTTCAGCTTCATACAGGCACCGACCCATCAGGGGCTGGATTCCAAAATTCATGTGGCTGCTCTTTGTTCTTCTTCAGCTCATGTGTATTCATGGTTAATTAAATGCAAATAACTTCTTTTTAGTGACATCCTTCATCCATACAAACTACACATTAAAAGATGGCTTATCATTAGCAGCATCATCTTCTCTCTAAATCATTAATGTCGTGTGGCTCTACGATAACAGTTTACACATGTATTCTGAGTTTAAAGGGATAGTCTGGGTTATTTGAAGTGTGGTTGTATGAGGTACTCAGTACTCAATGTACAAGCTGCAGTAGATGGAAGTAGGTGGAGGCTAAGCAGTGAGCTCCTGTGAACAGGGTCAGCAACAAAAGCTATTATTGCCACTTTAAAAAAAAAAATCTGTATCAGTTTAAGGGTGTTCTGGTTACAGAACTGAACCAATATGAGAAAGATATATTGTTTCAGTTTTCCAGCTGGTCCAGTTCACATTCACAAAGGCAACTCAAATTGTCAAGAAATTGTAAATCCATGTACTGACCCATACAGTACATGACGCACGCATTGTTTTGTTATTTAAAAGCTTTTATTATGAAGCAGCCAAAATACTAAATGTTGTTTTCACGACTCCTATATAGCTGAAAATGAACAAGGAACAGTAAAATAAAGCAGATACCTGAGAGTACAGAAAAAGACGCAGGAGAGGAAATACACAGAAAAACCACAGAAATTCAGTTAGAAGCACCAAAACTACTGACAGCTGAACACACAGACACTTTTAGAGTCAGAAGAAACACGACCAATCCCTGTCACACTGCGCCGTAATGAAAGAAGTGCATATAAATTGGGTAGATAATAAAATATTTTCTTTCTTTCAGGGGGGCCACAATGGTAGGGGAAACACTGAACATCTTGTGGGTCAAGGTGTGTCTCCTGTCAGCCCGCGTTTTGGTAGCAAACCCGCTAACGGTCTCCAAAAGTCTCCAAAACACAAATAATTTTTTTAACCACTGAAATTACACATACAATGGTACACCTCTGTGATGTTCAAATGGTGTTCACACCAGAAATGAGTCGCTGCGGATTTCACTTCACAGTGGTCTGAGAACATGCCTTCAACATGGACCAGCACGCAGCTGCGCACAGGACCTGAGTCAGAGCGCGGCATTCATAGTTCTGAGTGTATGCTACATTTAGAATATTTTCACCACTTTGCCATCAGACAGCCTTTTCTAACAGAGAGTGTTCTCTTCAAACTAACCAACCAGACTCCATCGGTGAAAATCAGTCATTTTACCTCAGAGAACACAGGAGAGCTGTGTTTACGGCCACCTCGATCTGTTAGTTTGTTTGTGTCATTGTGTGACTTCTCTGTTTTAAAAGGTTCAGTTCAGATTCACCGAAGTCACACAATAGCACAAACAAACAAACTGATTGAGGCGGCGGTAGACCAGGAACTTCTGTGTTCTGTGAGGTAAAATGACTGATTTTGCTTTGGTTGGTTTGAAGAGAGTGATATTTGACTTGTATAATGGCATGACATAAATTTATTTTGGTGGACCTTTTTTAAGTGGCTAAAATACCTTTTGTTGTTGTTGACCCTGTCCACAGCAGTTTATTGCTTAGCTTCCATGTTGCTGCTCACAGATGGCTTCTCCAAACAGGGAGCGTACCAACAGCCACCTACTGTAGTTGATAGCTATGGATAAGTGCTTCATACAGCCAAACATCAAATAATCCAAACTATCCCTTTAAACTTTAAGATGCACTTTTTTAGTTCCATTTCCATTGCCTGACATTTTGTTAAAAAATATCAGCAAGGTAATTCAAGGTCCTGTATCCCACACCCCTGCAACAATTTCATGCTGAATAAAACTCTTCCGCAGACACTTGAATCGGATGGGGAAATCACAACAGCACCCCCCACCCCCCAACCCCACCCCCAAGTCAATCTTATCTGTCAGTGGGACAGCCATTATCAATGAGTAAAGCGCAGGTGTTATCCTTGAGACCTCTATCAGTCAGTGATCAGCAAGCCTCTTCATCCTGGCACACATTGAGCTCTGGGGAGACCTCTGGTGACATTCTCCCTCTTCTCTGCTTCACAACACTGAATTGTGGCCATTTGATCTCTGCATACTCCCTAAGGCACAAAACGGCTCTGGCATTTGCAGACAACGAGGCAACGAGGAGCAGTGTGCCGGGCTGTAGTAAGGAGGGTCAGGATGTCTGGACAGAGTGGGGACGCCACTGCAAAACCCCCTAAATACTCCAGATATGAAAAGAGAGGCAGAAAAGAAGTAAAGAGTGTGCAGATGAAGCTGCAGCCAGAGCTCCAGCAGACATGAAAGGAAAGAGCGTCACTCGGGGGCTTTGGCTGGAGAACGTTCACAGATAAGAGCAGCTAGAAAGTGCATTCAATAGTTGGTGGGCTTGGAACGTGGCTGCCTGTCCATGAGCATGTTATTTGTTTTCTGGAGTCAGTTCACATGAAGGATTGTACCTGAAGAGAGATTTTAAGATTTGGTTGAAAAAAAAAATTCTTTCAGTCACATGAAGGCAGTGCAAACTTCAAACCAAAAAGGAAAAAATGCTATAAAGTGTTATAGAGCTAAGATGAAAGGAACCGCAAAGACAGGTGATGATGATAGTCTGATTCTCTGTGGGTTCATCACTACAATCATCCACTTTCACATAGATTTAGTCATTTAATAAATTGTTAGTAGGCCTAAAATATAATTATAGATTATATCTGCTTTAAGGTGAAGAAAAATTGTGGTTTGGAATTTAAAAAAAGGTTTTAAAAGAGGTTTTGCAGCAATGGAAAAATGTGTGACTAATTTCTTTGCCTCTGACAACAGTAATAACTCACACAGCCACTAGAGGTCCTTTTCAGGTAAATATAAATATGGGTGAAATTATACATTTGAACTATCCACAAATGCTGTTGATCTCTTGTGAGGACAGTCTAATCTGACACTGGACGGTGTCACAAGATACATCAGAAAAAGAGGAAGAAAAGGAATTCAGCTTTAAATCAATTAATTCAATCCAGGTTCTCAGAAGCTTCTGCCCTTATAGAGATGCTGAAACTATGAAAAATACAGCTGACATTTTCATTTTGTTTCAAGATTAACAGGTCAGACCAACAGCTGCAAATTATTTATAGCGCTCTGTAGAGTCGTCACGATGCCAGAATTTAAAATTTCGATACAATACTAGTGTAAACAAACACAATACCTGATATCTCTTTTGATATCACGGCAAAAAGAAAAAGAAGTCTTTGGCAGACTTGGTTTTTACTTTTCTTTTTTTTTCTTCTTTTTAATTAACAACCTGCACATAGTGCTGGTAGAGAAAATGTTTCTGAATACTGTTGAAGGGGTTTGCTGGAGGCCAAATTTCAGGCAGGGCGATAAACACTTGAATGAGCACTCAGATTTTTTTTTTTCAAAGGCTTTGGTACTGTCAGTAATTAAGAGATACTATACTGTACTGCTTAAAGTGATACTCCACTTTGTGAGAATAAGCCATTCAGTATGTACTCACCACTATGCCAGTGTGGTGATGGGTGAAGGTTTTCAGTTCACAAAACAATCCTGGAGTTTGAGGAGAAACAGGGTAGCAGCCTCATCCAGTACAATGGCAGTGAATGGTGACCACGTGGTGCTCACAAAGTGGAGTATCACTTTAAACACATGGCATCAAAAAAGTACTGAAGTATTGCTACTTTTAACAACCTTAGCATCCAGACATATTCAATTGATCACTTGGAAACACAATTATACAGTAAGTCAAGCTTATCAACATGTTTTTAATATCATCTGTACTAATAGTAGTGAAAGTAAAATTACATTTGCTAAAGCTTCGTACTTAACTACAGTTTAGAGGTACTTATACTTTGCTTTGCTTGCACTTAAATCTACTTCACACTTGTAGCCACAGTTACTTGTTACTTTGCAGATTTACATTTTTATACAATAAAATTGGATTTAATATAACATACTATATACAGTAAAATATACTCAGCAGTACAAAGTGCCAACTGCAACATTAAAATGCATTAATGGTTATGCATCAATACTGACAACCCAATCATGTAAAACAAAATTTATACTTGGAATAATGTATTTCCACAGTCTGATATTGCTGCTTTTATTTAAGTAAAGGCCTTTTCACACTGCTGTTTGGTAACTTGACACCTCCAGTCATTTCAAAGAGGGGAAAGTGGCAGAGAGTAGGAAGCAGTTGCTGCCCACGTGCACCATGCATGCATCTGGCCATAACCGTCCGGCTTTGGCCAATCAAACAGAAGGGTGCGGGCATTACGGAAGCAGAAGGTATCATGGGTCAGAGAGAAGTGATAATTCTGGTGTTTGAATACCCAGAGCTGTAGAACATGGCGCTACCCACGCACAAGGACAACCATAAGAAAAAACTGAGCCTAGAAAAACATTTCCACCAAACTAATGTGTTGTGGACGTTTGTGTGGGTTGTGCCCAAAAGCACCCGTCTGTCATCACAACAGCAGCAGCAGCCACTTTAAAAAATCCTTGGCACACTCCTGGTTAGCATTTAGCAATAATATGGTCTTTTTTCTATTCACTGAAGCAACCCTCATGTGAACAATAAAACTGAATACAGAAACTATGCAATAATAGAGTTCTTCATTCTTCTTTGTCAATCATTGTTTCCTGTAATAAGCTATAAAGCTGCATATTTCCATTAAAATATTTCCACACTTGCCTCTATTATCTTATCAGATTAAAAGCTAATAAGCAACTCCCTCCTGGTTCACACCATTCTTATCGAGTAACACCAACGCTTGCCTCTCTAACCCTCACGGGACTCTATTACCAATTAGCACGGTCTTTATAGAGCCAATTAACTGCACCTGTAGCATGCTGCCTCCAGATCTCTGATGCCCACATATAACCACCATCTTCCACACCAACAGCAGCATTTAGGATACATTCAAACTAGTATGTTTTTGTTTTAAAACATTTAACTGTTTTAGAACCTCTAAAATGGAGACTTTTGGAAAAGCTGCTGGCCTCATTTTATTTTCATTTATCAGTCTCCAGGACTGTGTTTTATTCTGGACGGGCAGAAATGGAGATGACACAAACGCCTACATTTGCTTCCTGATTGGTTCACATGGTCCATGTCCAGTGAACATGAACAGTCATGTGACATGGGTTTTCAGAGATTAGGCCTAAAACAGACTAAAACTGGACGAAAAACAAATTGTTCTAAAACACACTTTTGAAATAAAAACGTAGAAAATGTATTAGTGTGGACTTCACCTTAGATACACAGTCAGATACTGTGTATCTTTATATATTGAGTTTACAGAAGTGCTGGAAGGAGAAAAAAAACAAGACGATAGCACTGAGATTTTTGTTTTCCCTTGTTTAGAGGGAGAGAGAAGGAGGGAGGGGAACAACGCATCTGTACTTCACCTGACATTTTCACGTGAGTGACAAACAGCTGTATTACTGTGTGATCACACTCTTTTTAATCTGACAAAGCACACAGAGTAGGATGCAAGCACAGCAGTTTTAACAGCTTTTGTCCTGTTAATCAGGGAAACTATCCTCGCTGAATGAATTTCACAAATATAGGCTATACATGTCCTATCAATTATACAATCACCTCCCGAACAGATTTAATGATCAGCAGATGGATTTATTAGTAGTTCAGCTTTTGAAATCATGCTAAAATCCCATCTGCTATCATAAAATCCTGTAGTTGGCTCATTAGCTTTCACATCACAAACGAACCGCACCAGAGTTTGTTTGGAACTGCACCGAGACCCACCTTTTCAGGAGGGGGCGGTCCGTTTCTTTGGTCCACACCAGGGTTGGCTTAAGTACATTTTTGGTCGCCCAATAAACCCAAATATAAGCCAATTTAACTTCACAGTCTTCCTTAACTGTTACATTTGTGTCGCCCACTTTTGCCATGAATTTTGATGTGAAGGGATTGTTTCTGATGAAAAAATTACTTTGCTGTTCGTTGATGCTAGTTGAGGAAACTGGGGAATTGATGGCAGCATACATGGTTGCAATCTTTCTCGTATTACAACTAAACAGTGCACTAAAATATGTTTATGAAAACATTTTAAGCGAGAGACAGGCAATGTGGTCACAGAATATTAATCCATATTAGATTGAAACTGCCAAATTTTACATTTTGATCTGACTGTTGGAATGCTCCCTTGGAAACCAGAAACACAACGGCGACTGCCTGGTCGTGTCTAGAAGGGAACCCCTGCGAAGACCGCCAAACTGTCCCCAGGTGTTTTTTTTCCCTCAACCACAGCATTATTACATTATAAAACATAATAAATTTGTCCAACTTGCACAATGAAGAGAAAATACAGTATTAACAAATCTTGCAAGACTTTTGCAAATCTTGGTTTCCATCCTAGACACGACCTGGCCACCTGCTCGTGATCTTTTTTGCATCAGAGCTATACAGTACAATATAACAGGTTTCTATAAACATTTTCAGTGACAAATAGGCAATGTAGTAACAGAATCTTGATCCATATCCAGTAGTAGGCTAAGCTGTAACAATAGAATACGGGTACTGTGTGCCAAAGTTTCACAGCCTTTTGCGCTCATCTTTAATCCACAAGGCACTCGTCTTAATTGGGAATGATACATCAGTCTGTCTTTTGGTTTGAACACAAGATTAAAGTGTCCACAGCCTGGTTGTCTCTGTTCTTTCTTTTCTTTCTTTTTTCTTTCTGCCTAAAAGGCCACTGCCGAAAATAAGGCTTATTAGTGCTTTGACATGACTGATAACTGTGGTCTAATTAGGTTGTCTCTCCAAACAGAGCCAACTGTTTTGTCTCTTTTTTATTCATCATAATTTTAGTTGTCAGTATTTTTTTTTAGATTTAAGGTAGTTAAATAAAAGGACATCAACGTGTACTTATTCAAATTTTGGATTGAAACCATAAACTTATTACTGAGGTCATAAATCAAGTGAGAGGTGGCATCACTTTCCCATAAGACTCCATACAATCAGACTTCTTTTCGCTACCACTCGCCCCTGCTGGCCATTAAAAAGAATGCGGGTTTAAAACACTTCTGCATTGGCTCAACTTTTCAGAGCCAGAACCTCCGTCCACTTCTTCTTCTACTGTCCATGCCCTTGATTTGAATTCTGACCCCAACAGACCAGCAGTAGTAATATAGGCAGCGGAAACTCCTGCACCTTATATTTTAAAAAATGGGAAAAAATACCAAAAGAACATATTATTCTTGCTAAGCTTCCAGGAGAATTGGTATGTCCAAAATGCATTACTGCATCATCTCACTGAAAGCAGCGTGATGAATATCTTTCCAATATATGAGGGAAAAGAGAATTTCTATTAGCAAGCTGTTCAGATAACATGGTAGGAAAAAAAAAACTTGTCCAGCTGGCTGAGTGGAGCTCCCGTCTCTTCTCTGTCTGCCTCTCCTCTGAGGTGTACTGTTCAATCAGCCTCCATTAGTAAATTAGATGTTATCTTCCCTGACTGGATCGATAAATTATCACATAACAAGATGTTGGACCTTGATTTGCATTACTGGTCCTGACAGCATGTAACAAACTAATTATTTCTGAAGGACCCCTCGCTCTGTGTGTGACAATGTGGGAAATGGAGTGGAGACATTTCTATGACTTGTGAAGGCCCACAGAGCTAATACACAGAAATCAAGAGCAATGGCACACATTAAAACCAGGCTGCAAATAGACACAGAGATCACACAGGAAAAGCCAAAGGCGCCAATACTAAAACGAAGACATCTTCATTAGAACACATCATCTCTCTACTCCCTTGAACTGTTTTATTGGCTTAATAAAAATCGGATATAAATGAGCATTTTGCACTTTTATTTGCTTTTCTGTTTTTATTACACAGGCCTATTGATTTCATAAAAGTTCTTTTTATTTGTAATATGCCTCAGTGAATATATTCATGCATTTTCATTGGAGTTTTAGGTCCAGGGTGTTTTTCGATGTAAAGTTGAGCACAGAAAATGACAGTTGTTGAAATGTCATTTAGGACAAGGTAATGGCCGGAAGGAGCTGCAGCAAATGTGTGGGCTTGCGAGATTGAAAGAAAATAAAAGTTGCCATGGCAACGGTTAACATGTTGTCCCCCTATGAATGATGACAAGCCCATCAGGGCCAATCATTAACAAATATGTCACGTTTACATGTGTTAGCTCATTAAAAATACATATATTGTTTTTTTAATTTTTTTTCACAGCGTGTCTTGTGTGAGATAGGTAAATTATCACAGTGTGGAATTTATCCCCTTAATTTTGTTGTCAAACTTGTGAAACTGTTGTGCGGTTATGAGTTTGCAAAGAGGATTTTCAAGGATGTTTTGACATCCAAGAGCAGATAGTCGCCTACTGCAAAGCACTGCACTGATGAGCTGCAGCATGTTCGAGGAAAATCTAATTCAAAAGACTAACAAGCATTTACAGATACACGGTCCGCGTGAAAAAGGCAAGATAGTAACGTGTGTCCTAAAGGCTCATTCATGCTAAACATTAGGGATGAAATTTACTACGCTTGAGTATCACAGTATTATGTTTGCAATGTCTCCATCTATCTTCACTGTTCTGATCATGATGTTGTGTTCTTTGTACTTTGACAGGTTTTCTAAAATTAGATTAAAAGTAGCAATAAATCACGTTGCCTGCAGTATCGCAATATACTGCAATATACTGAATCATAACCCCTGTATTGTGATACATATTGATCACCAGATTCTTGCCAATGCACAGCCCCACTAAACGTTAGATACGGATACGGAGGGAGCCTTCTGCCCGTACTTGGTGCTCATTTTGTCCATATTTGTGCTTGTGTGTTCGTTTGAAACAGAGGTATCTCTTTTTGTATGTAAACGGGGCATGAATGAAATGAGTCAAATCAAAGTCAAAGCAACAAATGTCATACACACAGTTGGAAACAAGTTTTCAAATAAAATTCTGCAAAATATTAAGAGTCGTTTTGAAAAGTATATGTTGAAGGCATATTTCATTTAGTTTTCTTTATGAGGCAAACACACAGACAGAAAATTACAGTTTTCAACCACATAACTACATGGCACTGTTCAATCTTCAAACAGATTGTACTTATTAGAGGGGAACAAAATCTGTTGACAGGTCTTGGGGAGTACTACTGCATGGGTGAAAAAAAAAGTTGTATAAAATATTTTGTGGCTCCAGAGGGAGCTGTGTGAAGTGTGAAAAATTGCTTCAAGCTGAATACTACAGTACAAGTTTGAAAATGAAAAAAAAAAAAAGTCTGGAGGTGGAGAAAGAAGTGAGCTTACCAGGCCAGAGGCTCCAGGCTATGTTAGCTGCTACTAGCATAACACACCTGACTCTCTGACCAAACTTGTGGGTGGTGTAGGCACCAGGTTTTGACAGGGAAGAATGCATTGGATAAAAGGTGACTAGTCGATTGACATAAAACTATTTTGATAATCTATTAATCATTTCAATGATTTTGGAAATAAAAAACTTTAAAAATGTCAAATGTTCATCCATAGTTCTCAAAATGTAACCGGCAACCAATTAATCTAAATAACTATCAGAATAATAATGAAAATGGTCTTTCAATTTCAACAAAATTAAATCTGCAACATTTCTGATAAAAAATTTATTGACCCTTTTTAAGCAATAAAGTCTTTACACAGTTCCTCTTAACTGTCCCGTAATATAACATCTAGTCCAACATCACCCCAGGCTGTGGGAGTGGCCAAATTAGGACATACTAATGCCAAATTCAACAGGATAACAGAGAAAATTAACACTAACGCAACATAAAACATGGCAAATCTTACTTTGACTTTAAAGTCAGGTCACAGCCAATCAGTATTGATCTATCATTGAGCTTGAACCATTACCCTTGGTGATGAAGCAGTCAGGTGGAGCAAAATCACACATTGTCATCAAAAATAAACTTTTTATCCTCTCAGCTCTTCTGTTCTCTGAGGCTGAGGGCTGATCGAGATTTGTGCTGCTACTTTGACATGGTGTCAATTAGTTTGGAGCCAAGTAAAATTCCAGTAAATAGCCTCTCACTAACAACTAAAATAAAACAGGTCCACTTACGTCCCATCCCCCGACAATAATGGATTAAGAAGTGCTTCTCCTCTTATAAAAGTAACACCAGCAACTGTCTGAGCAATCAGAATTTGACCACAATTTGAGAAGACCATATCGACCAACCAGTCGTCCAACCGACCAGAAGGTGTCTGGAATATATGTAATTCACATTTTCTGCAAGTTTGTTACTTTTTATAGAGAACTGATTAATCAAGTAAACAATAAGGAGATTAATTACCATAATGAAAATAATCATTAGTCATCATTAATAATCCCTATGTCTATTTGCAGCCCCAATGAACACATACAGAATATTAAATATGGTAAAACTGAGAATTGTGATGGCTCATGTTGCTTGCCCTAATGGACTTTGCATTAAAGCTGTGTCCAAAAATGAGGCCATATATTATGTGTAAAACGTTACCATAACTGATACAAAAGATCGCAAAAGAACAGAAATATTTTTCCATCAAAGAGGTTTCACAATCTATCATGTACCTACATGTCACGTACTGATGGGAAGAAAAATTGTAAAGTTTGCACAGATCTCTGTAGAATTTCTCTAAGGAATAAAATCCAATTTGGAGACAGTTTCATAACTGGGACATTAGGACAAAGTCCTACAACAAAACTACAACCTACACAATTTTACCGGGAGCTTTTTCAAGGGTTATTAAGATCTCGAAAGCTTCCAACCCCTGACTTTGTGACATTTGAACGCATACAGTACAAGGCAGCACCACAAACAACAACAAAACAATAAATCTTTTGTTAAAAAAAAAAAACAACTTAAAAGGTTACATTGTTGGAGGCAGGAATGTGCCTTTGAGACACGTGCAAATCTAACATTGCTTTGCATTGATTTGTATGGTCCAATGGCAATCAAAACAAATGTCCTTGCATCCAGTCATCTCTCAGGAAGTGTAGGGCAGGGGCTGGATGTGCATCTAGGGCACATTACTATAGGTGGCAGGTCAGCACCTTCTCAGGGTGGATAGCGACTGCTTAGGGAGAAGTAAGGAGACTGGCACATAGGTGAGGTGAGAACAGGGAGTGAGGTGGAAAGATTGAGGAGAAAGAGGGCTTCAAAGATGTGTGGGAGTAGGTTTTTGTTTCACTGCCAGAGGCTGTAGGGGAAGAAAAAGGGGAGTGCTCTATTAGAGGGAGAGAAAAGAAAACCTGTAAGCAAAAGGTATAAAGTCTCTGTCCTTATAAAGTCAGAGAGTGGGAGAAGGACACAGAAGACGGAGACAGAGAGAGATGGGTTAGAGGAAGGGATTGAAAAATGGAACAGAGAGGTAAAGGGGTGGGGTGGGGGTGGAGGGGATGCCTGAGAGTCAGAGGCGGTGAGTAAAGAATGTGGGATTGGCTGGTCGGGTAAAGGGAGCTTTGGTCCCTATAAAGTCACATTACTGCAGGCTCATAACGCAGGGAAGCTGCTGCCTCCACAGATATGAGCAGTGGCTTTGGTACATGAATAATTCAGCCGGAGAGAAGGACACAGGGATCCGCGGATACAGTGGCATAAGGATGGGCCCTTTGGAGAGGCCCCGAGAGGCACAACCCAGCAGGAAAGAGCACAAGTTAATCCACATCGCCGTAAGATCTGACCTTACACACCCATGAAATCAGAACTTGTAGTAGAAGTGGCTGCATCCTTGGAAAAGACCATGTATCCTTGTACCTCTTTTTTCGCACTCTGTATTGTATGTAGGCCTCATTAGGCGGTGCGAAATGTGCATCATGTTTTACAAGAGGTTTGTTAGCATGGAAATGCATGCAAAGCCCCACTGTGGGACACAAGCTTTTATTAATCCGGTGAGGAGAGAGTTAATGTGAGAGTTCCTCGGCATGCATTAGATAGCGGCTGCGCTAATGGGAGGCAGGCTGCTAGGAACCTGGCCGACAGGGATTAGATAGAGAAGTGATCACAGGGAAGACTTCATCAGAAATGCTGAGGCACCAGGCAGCTCATTACTACTGTAGCAGCACAGCCTCAGCCCAGTGGTCCTGCTCTGCTCTCAGCAGCACCCCACACACACACACACACACACACACACACACACACACACACACACACACACACACACACACACA
>JAJHUR010109991.1:1534-14125 GCA_027495735.1 Lutjanus campechanus | reverse complement strand
AGAGTTTGGTTCATTCTGCCTCGCTGCCGACTGTTTTTCTCTCTCTTTACACTCCCACACACATTCCTGAGTAAACGCACACACACACACACACACACACACACACACACACACAGAAACACAGTATGTGCTGATGCTGCTTGTCAAAACAGTCATTAAATGCCTCAATCGGGAAAAAAACGAAAAAATATGTTGCTTCTAAGGTCACCGTTGTTTACTTGGAACTGTGATGGTATCATTGTGTATTATTCTTCCATATTTATTTTAAGCTTCAGAGTTAATTTATGTAACAGACACACATAAGGTAGAGCTAAACGCTGCTTTCATTCTCTAACATGCATTGTACTGAAACCTAAATATTGCCGCTGTCCTTGATCCAATTTCAATAAATTCATGACAAGAAAAATAAATCTGCAGCGCTCGGATGGAGCCCTAAAAGTAATCCAATTTGAATGCCAGATGCTCCACTGACATGCACATGATGTACAACATGTAACATACAATTTAAACTGCAAAGGATTTCTTTTGAGTGTAATACTACATGCTGCTGTTGTTTCTGTTGGGCTCTGGTTCCATGAATAGACCGACTCTGCTGTTCGGGGAAAAACACAGTATAATGATGTGTTTTTGTGGCCTTGGATTGTCAAAAAAAATATCTTTGACCATTTATCTTCCAAAGTAGTCGGACAGCCTTTTCTGACAGGAGCCCAAAGTTCTGTGAGCCAAATATTACTCTCTCCAAACCAACCAGACTCCATGGACGAAATCAGCCACTTTACCTCACAGAACGTGTGACTTCTGTGTGATAGATTACTTAAGATAAGATATGATAGAACTTTATCAATCCCGAAGGAAATTCATGTGCTAGATTGCTCCAAAATTACAGTAGCATAAGAATAATAATAATAGAGCATCAAATAAATAAAATATAAACGTACAAAAAAAAGTGTATAAGGAGTAAATGCAAAGAAACAGTCAATAGACGGAAGATCAGTTCAGTTCAAAAGTCGGCTAAAATAGAAAAAGTAGTGATGGTAAATCCATTGAAAGTAATATCAGAAGTGATACTGAGAGGTAATTAAAAAAAGTTATATTGCACCAGATGATGAAGGTAAATATAGCAAATGATACTGAGAGGTAATTGTCCATGATAATAATGAAAAATAATAGTGATAGTAAAAGTAATATTGCACAGAGTATTAAAGCATGACATTAAACACAATAGAAGAAATATTACACATAATAATAATGAACATATAGCCCATTAAAATGAAAGATAATACTGCACAAGGTTTTATTGATGTTATCGTGTGACTTTGGTGCATCTGAACCACCTTCCTACAGTTTCTTTCTCATTCTTTTTAGCTCAACTCTCAACTCTCATTAAGTTCAATTCTCAGAACAGAACAACAGTTTGTTGTTCATAAAACTGCACACGTCTTGGCTCAATTTGTACAAAAACCACTTGCACATGGCTCACTGGTCAGAACTAATGAGTTGATTCTCAGTGAAACTGTCAAACTCTTCACAACTTCTTAACATTCGCTCATCATTTGAGAAATCACAAGTGAAATGATCCAATCAGTGATCAAAATCTGTCAGACGTTCATGTATATTACACAAATATCTTTGACATAGTTTGTTTGTGATGTCTGATAAACTGGCAAAAGGCAAAATGGGGGTCATTTTTCATATTCTATATATGACTTTACATGAAAGATCAGGTGAATTTTCTGTTCACACTACATGTAACCCGGGGTGTAGCGGGGGTTAAAATCAGTTTATCACCTCTCTGAAATAGGACTGAGAGTTATCTCAGCATTCAGCATAATGAAACAATAACTTGGTTTTGAAACGTAAATGAAATGTTTTGGGTGACTCACTGCCTTTGGCAAACATGCAATAGAGCTTTGATGTCCCAGGAAACTGTTGTGACAGTTCCACTTACAGTTTAGAGACAGACTGTTCCCAAAAACCAAGGAGAAAAACTGTAAAACATCAAAGTCATATAATTACACTAACTAACTAACTGACGGTAGATCAGCAAATCTTGTTTTCTGCAAGGTAGAAGGTTTGGAGAAAGCAACATTTGGTTTATATAACGGTGGTTTGGTTTCTTGTCAGAAACGTCTGTCTGACAGCAAAGTAAAGAGGCAAAAAAAACGTTATAAATATAGTGTACATTTAAACTGATATTGATTTTTTAGGTAAAATAAGCTAAAATAAGTTTTGCAGCAGTACATGCGTAGCTCCTGTCCCTCTCTACTTCATTGAATTGTACTTAAGTACAAATAAAAACAAGAAAAATAAATCTACAGTGATCGAACGTAACGCCAGAATCTCCACTGACGTGCACAAGATGTACAACGCGTAAAATAAAAGCTGCTGAGGATTTCTTTTACGACATGCTGGTGTTATTTGATTTGGGCTCTGGATCCATGAATAGATCGACTCTGCTGTTCGGGGAAAAACACAGTATAATGATGTGTTTCTGTGGCCTTGGATTGTCCAAAAAATATCTTTGACCATTTATCTTCCAAAGCAAAAACACAGAAAAAATGAAAAAGATTCAGCCACGGACATGACCACAAATTTAAGTGAGGATTTTAAAAAAACAAAGCAATGCAAGATATCAATATGAATCTTTTCCAGCTGATTACTTATATTAGAACAATTATTTTTATGTTTAATTATGCAAACAGTCCATTATCTAATTAAATATGCACTGATTTGCATACAAAACAGACTGGATAAAACCATGTTCCAAATTCTTGTTTGATTTTGGCATAATTTTCAGAACAAAATGTGATATAAATCAGGCTATGAATGATGGGTTGCATGAGCAAGACTTCTGGCTCAGATATGATAAAATAATAAGAATTTGAGAAATCTGACTCCACAGATGAATAAGGAAACCATTATTTACAGACAGTATTTAATCTTATCCTCAGCATCCTATACCTTCCATCCTATATCCTATCATATCCACCATAAATACAGAGAGAATTCCACAGATACAAACAGACACTGTGGAGTAAAATAAACCCTTCATTTTGTATTTTGGATGTTTTCTTTCCAGTAGTCTGAAAGGAGACATGTTATGGAAGCAAAATAGATCAAAATCTCAAAATTGTTTTCATCTGGACGCTCAGAAAAGAATCATAGCTCAAAAATCTCTTGTGATGATCTCTTAGACCGCTATCACCCAAAGGTGGGAAGTAACGAACAAATACTGTACTTGAGTATATTTTACACATATCTGTTCTTTATTTGAGTATTTATCTTTCTGAAAACTTTTTTAGCTTTACTAAAAAAAAATACTGATTTTTCATTGCTGTGCACTGCCTTCCCAACACTGATTTGAATCTAAATGGATGGAACAATAACACATAGTGAAAAAAGATTTGTTGTTGTCATCAGTGCATATCATGCTCGACAGACGTAACAAGACAAAAAAAGATGTAAGTAGGTGAAAATTGATGCAAAACAGGCAACAAGACGTAAAAGATGTCACAAGACAAAAAGGACGTGTAACAAGACAAAATATGTATCAAGACAAAAAAAAGACGTAACCATACAATAAACAACCATGCTTGCTTTGACAATATGGTGTACGTTGGTCACTTTCATTTTGGGCAGCTCTTCCAATCACCAAGTGTAAAAAGAACCTAATGCTAGCTTGTGGCTAGCTAATGTTGCTAACGGTTATCTGTATATCAAAATGATCAAAAATACTGAGAATCCACAGGAAGCGAACGGTAACTTTGAATATGTATAATTAAAAAGTTCAGTTTTTTAACTAACTTGCAGGTGAAAAAGCACTCAGGTGACCGTAGACGTAAACTGCAGATTTGACACAGGAAGGTTAAGTGACACATGATCAATAAAGCTCATACACAGAGAATTACAGGCCTGCAACAGCCACAGATTTTAGTTATTGTTTGTCAGAGCGTTTTCTTTATTTATTGCTGTCAGGATGTAGAAAAAAATTCAACAAACATAACAAAAAATGCTTCTAAAATCCATGACTTATCCTGGCTTTAAGGTTTAAAACTTCTTCCAGTGTGCACTGGTGGAAGTTTAAGTTTGTTTGGGAGCATTTTTGTTGATTGACAGGAGTTCTAACCCACTTATTGCCTTTCAGGGCCACAGATGGATGGTGCCTATCCCAGCATGCACTCGAAGGAAAGCAACCTGTCCTAGAGCCATATATAAAGACAATATATCACATGTAAGGCATTTCCTTGGACTTATTTTTGACTTTCTCACCACAACAAAGGTGGTTTGTCAAGAGAGACGCAGTCAGTTCCACTGAAAGAAAGTCTCGAAGGAATTCAGAGCGCCTGTTTCGAGCTATTTCATTCTCTAATGGATGTGTGGAGTTTATCAGCCCGTCTGTGTCCAGATGAGATACTGAGCTAATGTTGCAAATCACAGATAATTTAGAGCTGTAGGTTCAAAGAAGATATGAAAGACTAGACTGACAGACGTGTGTTTAATGGATATGGTAATGATACAATCACCTTGGTTCAGACTGAATGCTCATTGATTGTGCGGATGGCTGCTTCAGAAACATTTGGCAATATTTTGTTTGATAGGAAGATTTTTGCAGACGCAGAGTCTGGAGCTGGAAACGTCTTGTGTGAATGTGCTGTTTTGCAGGTACTCCCAGGCATCAGAGATATGCTAATGTGCCCACGGCTTATTTAAATAGTCCAATTAAGTGACTGTTAGTAACAAGTCTGCAGAGCTCAGTCATAACTAAACATTATGTGAAAAGGATAAGTGAAAGTTTGGGGTTAATTTGGGGATTACAGTTAAATTTAAACACAGCGAGAGGATAGAGGTTGAGGTTTGGGATTAAAAAATGGAGTTGGGATAAACCTGAACTCGGCTTTGGGGGCTTCATAATCCTCCCGCCGGCTTTTTCTCTGTTTCTTTCCACTCTTCTCTCCAGTCTGTGTTTGTTATTGTTGGTGAGAAACAACATGAAGCAGTCAAGCTAACAAGCTATCTGCTAATTAAAGAAAACTCTCTGACAAATACCTGAACTGTGCATAAGGCAGGTAATTAGTCATGTGCAAACTGTTACATTTCCTCTCCAGCACTATATTTAGAAAACTTCTGCATTTGTTTAAGTAAATCCATTTTCATATGCCAGAAATCAGTCTGTGACTGAAGGATCCTTATCGAGCCTGGTTTGGGTTTATAATTTGTGGGCAACTTTGTCAGTGATGGGTGGCAGAAAAATCCAAATTTGGCTAATTAGGGGCAGCTTTGAGGCGAGAGATGTGGAAGCAGCAGCAGCCGTGGTTGAATTTGATGAATGTAGATTTCTGTGAATCAATAACATCTTCAACCTACACACACATTAGAAGAAGTTAAACCTGCATTAACTGATTTTTTTCTCAACACATCCTCGTACCTAAATGAGAGAATGACATGACATTAAACATGTGGCTAATGTTGGCAACAAAATTACTTGGTTGGTTTAGGAAAAGCTTGGGTTTTGGGTTAAAACCCAAAACTCAAAACCTGTGTTCCAGTTCTACCGGGGAACTGAAGCCGCCGTCTCTGCCCTCTTTGCAACCACCAGACTCCACGGACAGAAACCTCGGGGGTTGTGGGAGTTTTCGTCTGTTGTAAGTTTGTGTTATTGTTTGTCTTTGGTGTTTTAACACATTTGTTCCGGTTTGAACTAATATTACCTGCTGTGGACGGCAGCAGCAGCAGTAAACCAGCCGCTCCTGTGTCCTGCGAGGGAAAATGTTTTTTAAATAAAGTTTTGTGACTGCGAAGAGAGGACAGACTGTCCAACAGGAAAGTAAAACAGGGAAAATGTTCTAAATATAGCGTAGACTTCATCTGATACTGATTTAGGTCAGATTAAATCACAGAGTGATATAACGGCCTCAGCAGAGACGTTCTGTTGCACCCACATAGCAACTGACGTGGATTTTTTTATGGTTTGTTGAATTAATTGCATAATAAATCTCTAAGCAGAAACCAAATTCAAACCCAAAACAATATTATAACATATAATATATTACATTACTTCAACACTGGATTAAATCTGATTTCTAATACTTTTATATGCTTACTATTATGTACATAAGACCCCATGTAACAGGGTTGGAGGACTATAGTGGATTTGGGGTTTAAAGAGGCTATTTTGCGCAGACATGAGTACAGATGTGGATTGAGATTTCTTTGCTTGCCCTTTATGTTCCTTGGGCACAAAAAGTTTGGAACCTCTGGTCTAGATGTCACTTAAGCTACTTTGACTTCTATCAGCAGCAGCTCCGCCACTACTTCTTTTTTTTTCACAAAATACCATCATATAGTGTATACCCTGGTGAAATGTCAGGAAGGTATGAAAAAAAGATAGCACCAAAGCCTCACTGACAGATGTTATAAACCTCTGTGGAACTGAGGGGAACTGTGGAGTCAGGTTCTCTGTGGGTTCATCACTACAAACTACCCCTCTCACAGCTATTTCATCCATTGTTAATACAGGAGAAAGGGCAGATCAGACACAAATTATTGATCAAAACGGAAGATTTTTACACTGTGTGTCTTAAAACATGTCTGGAGAATATGTAGTGAACAAAAAAAACAGATTTTCTGAAGCATGAAAGCATCGAGTTAATCCAGCAATGCAGCCATCTGAGAGCTCAGAATGAAGCAACATGAGAACCAGTTTGGCTACTGATGTATAACTGAACAGTGTTTCTGAGGAATTTCCATTACTGTTATCAGTGTCACGTCTGTTTTTGATACCTTACTGACCTCTTCTAACAACTGCATTCATTCAGCGGTGCTACAGCGGTCAAGGTAAAGCAAAAAAAAGCAACAGCGGGAAAAAGAATCTATATGTTGTGTTTGAGAGGAGTTGAAGGATTAAGTTTATTCACTGTGCTGAAACATCTCGTGTAAATGTCACAGTGTAGGACCCAGGATGCTGCCGTGCCACCGCTCCATCCACCGTAGTGCAGGCTTTTCACTCCTGTCCAGTTTCCATGGTGATAACTCTAAAGAATGGGCTGTATGTCTAACTCTTAATGCTGTGGGAGATTGTGTGTGTGTCTCTGTGTGCCACATGATATTTTATATGCTCTGTCATTATGTGAATACACACTCTGATATTAAATCTTTAAGGATACTGAGCATAAAACACAGAAATTTATTTATCCTGCTCTAGATTTGATCTCTTCTCGTGATTGGTTGAACATCTCTACGAGGAAACAATTGATTACACAAACTGTTCAAGACAATAACTGCAGGGTAAACAATCAGATTTGGTTTATCCGTGTTCTGTTTGTCGACTTCCTTCAGACGAGGCCTAGAGGACGGCCATCTGTTTCAGCGCCACAGTCTCAAACCGCCTCTGAACTTGAACAGACTTGTCCAATATTGATGTGGCTGAAAATGTGAGGCGACAAGAGATGAACTGGAGCCAGCTGTTGGCCTCCCGTGATATTTCCACAGAGGAGTGATGTGCACGAGGAGGATCGGGCTGATATTAAGGGCCAGGACCCGGCGAAGATTCATCTGCGGTGATGAGATGTGAATATTGCAGAAGGATAATATACAGCTCGAGTGAAATGGCGTGAGGCCAGAGCTGAGATACAATAGCCACTGCATGGAACCATACATTATGTTGTCAGTCTTCTTCCTGCCAAACAAAGGGACTGATGTTGACCCACATTAAGTTGTCTCAAACTGTCGTCTGCATGGAATCGATCTGCAAAATTTATGGTTTCGGTTTTAATTTGGTGTCACTGGTGTCTTTTTCCCCACAGGCCTGGAACAGCACGACACTTTGACCAGGCTGTCCGTGTTTGCGGTCGCAGCCTTTTAGCAGTGGATAATTACTTCACCATTGTTCTACCAAACTGTCCTCATCTGCTCAACATGCAAGGTATGCAATGGACCAAAAAGACTTTCATTATAATGAGCTTTGAGTGTCTTTCAGCACTGGTGACACATGCTTTCTGCAGTTTTGTTCAATTCCTGCTTCTGGTCTTGCCATCTTCAAGCATTCATTCAGCAGCACTGTGGCGGTCAAAGCAAAGCAAAACAATGCAACAGCAGGAGAAAAAATCTATCTCTATATATATTGTGTTTTGGAAGAGATGACAGATTAAAAATACTGTAAAGTACTAGCTAGTCAGACTAGCTCTGACTAGTCTGACAGGCATGAACTGATGAAGCTTCTTGGATAAGGGGCGAAACGTCTTCAGAAAAGACTTTTGAACAAGTCCAGTTGCTTTCGGTTTAATCTTTCTTTGGCTTACAATGACCTGGACGAATGAGAACATTCACGGATACACTGTATTGTAAATGTCACAGCATCGGGGCCCAGGTTTCATGTTGAGGAAAGTGAGATTTCCATGTTTTTTGTAATTATAAAGCAGGTCTAGGTGCTATATAAATACTGTGCGCTAACAAATGCATACAGCTCATATTCATAAACCGTGCCTTTAAAGGAGTCGTCAGGACTTCTGTAAGGTTGTAATGTCACAGCTATACAGTCACCACCCTCAGCCATGGACGAGAGCAGCAAAACAGTCTGTAAAAGCAGCCAGTCAGTCAGTTTGTGTGTCTGTGACAAACATTGCAGGTTAGTTAATGATGTGACTGAGTAAATGATATGTGAGCAGGTTGTGTCTGTAGATCAAAGTGAATCAAACGAGACTTTTAATGATGGTGGAGCAATTTTTTTTTTTTACTGTAAAAAATATGTCCCTACCATAAAACAGCTGCTTTGAAAATGCAGTTTGGTTTAACAGCACGAAAACAGCAAAATAAAGTCTTAACCATATAAAAAGTGACAGATGTCTGAAATTGTTGTAAATGTCAGGTTTGTCCACTTTAATGGAGGCAGATGGAAAGGACCCCTATTCTTCATTTTTTTCCCGTGTAATGATGCAGATCATTGTTTGGCAAATGCATGACATAATTGCTTATGTGACTGGTCAGATAATTTGGGCTGCTAGTGGCTGAACATACATATGGTTTTCTTATTTTATGCATTTAAAGTGGCAAAGACCTCAGAATTCGTATTTATGGCCAATCACATTTGATTGTTTGTTTCCACCCCAAAAGAGGCGGGGACATGACGCAGTAGCAAAGTACCCTTATTAACAACAGAACACCAAGTGGTCATTCCACCGCTGAGCTACCAAACTACAGGACAGAAAAATGTTGAGGAGACACTGCAGAATCATTGGATGTCCACCTATAATCCATTATCATAACCGCTTATCCTGGATGGGTCGCAGGGGGCTGAAGCTTATCCCAGCTGACATCTGGCGACAGGCTAGTTCATCAGAGGGCTGACACGTAGCCATTCACACTCACAATCACACCTATCTGCAATTTAGAGTCACAGATGAACCTGCATGTCTTTGGACTGTGGGAAGAAATCTGAGAACCTGCAGAACCTGCTCTGCCTCAACTCTCGATGATTTAACTTTAGAGTTTCTGAAGCACAGACAGCTTTACTTATTGCCTAAGTAGCCACTAACTACTGTTAACTGTACTGCGATTAGATAGGTAGGCTTAGCTAGTTAGCTGAGTTAGCCATGCCGCTAACTGGGCTATAAAATGACTGCCCAGACAAAGCTGCTGTACTTCAAGTGTCAGGACCAATAATCCCCTGGTGTTTATGTGCCATGCCTACTGCAACGACTGCACATGCAAACACAAGTAAACACACATGCACACAGTACTACAGACAACTTAGATTTTATAGGTCAGACTTTTACAGTACTTGCACTGACCTAATGTCACATATTTATTTGCTCCAAAATGGAAGCCTGCTACTTCCAGTACACCAGATTTATCAGATCTGATTCAGACCATACTACAATGATATCATATCACATCCATACAGGGTAAGTAGTAGGAAGTTACTAAACTATAAACTATACTAAATATATATTTTTGAACACATTGGTATCAGATCTGTACTCAGTATCGGCCGATACATAAAAGTCAGGTATCGCAATCAGTATCTGGAAAGAAAAAATGATATCAGACCACTAGTTTGAAGTTCAACTTCAACATCTTTATATGACTTTACATGTTTTTTTTGAGGCCACAGGATTTTAGGACTATAGAGCTCATAAAAGCTCAGACCACAGTTTTATGTGGAGTTTTAAGATGGTAAATAAAATTACAAAGACTATTATTAACCGACATATATTTGATTCTTGGTCCAGAAACATTGTGAGTCTGTGTAGCAGACACACATAACAATGTTAAAATTGCTGCAATATTATGAGCATTATAACCCTCCACAGGGCTGAAGGACCATATTACTGACAAAAGCACTATGACAAAGCTGTATTATTATTTCTCCTTACCTTGGACTATCAAAAGTTTGAAAATACATGCTAGTCAAGCACCAACTAGAGTCATAAAACAAAGAAACTGCAACAAGGCAGCACAGCAGAGAATCTGTAAACACCCCCCACAGACTCATCTGCAGCTGAACTGGCTGCACTGCCTGTATTTCTGTCAGCGCACTGTTAATGTGACCTGAACACTCCTGCTGCTCTCTCTGCCTTATAAGCTTTCCACTTACCACCAGCAGCAATCACCTGAAAGGCTTTTACTGTGAAGGGCCTCGTCACCAAGGTTAACAGCTTCCTCAAGAATTAGTCTTCTTCAACATGAGAACTGCTTGGTTCTTTTTGTGAGATCAGTCTTAAATCTCACAGAGGAGGAAGCAGCTGGTTGGAGGAGGAGGTTCAGGCTGCAGGTTCACCTTTTTTTCTTTCATGCCATCACTCTCATAAGGGAAAAAACACTCATGCAGGTCGACCAACTACACTGACACTCATCAAAAGTTGTCACTTCTGTGGTGGTTATTTGCATATTATCACTTGTCACTCAAACGGTGGCATCTTTTTCCTCGTACTTTCTGTTAAAGGGATAATTCAGAGACACTTTTCCATAGACGGTGAATTACAGGAGTCATTCCAAAAAAAACAAAAAAACAATATGATTTTGGTTCCCTTGACCTTTCTGCCTCTTACTTTAAGTGCATTTTATCCACTGGGTCACCAAAATCTATTTTAAAACTCAATCATTTGAAATGTTCCCATTAATAAGGTGTAGCAGACATTCCATACATGTTATCTTAAAATCAGAAATGATCTGTAAGCGACACTTTGGCCTCCAGTCCTTATCTCATGGCGCTTCATTAATTGCAAATCATATTTTTCCTCCATCTCTAACAGACAATGCCTTCTTGGTTTGGTCAAATCTGGGGATCAGGAGCTTTAAAGTAAAGTTAAGGTGTCTGTATATTAACAATGTCTTTGCATCGTTTCAGCAGCTCTCTGACTCTTTCTCCCTAAACAACAATTTTTTTTAGATATTTACAGGTTCGCAGTTTTGTTCACAGTATGTTTTCTGGGTAGCACACCCTAGGACAGTTTCTTCAAACCCACTTCACTTTTAGGTAGGTATTTAGGTATGATTTCACTCATATACAATCAAATCTCTTCACAGCGCCGGCAGTCACTGAACTCAATTAAAGCTCTCTGTGCCGAGGATCTACGGAAGGAGATAGTGGACAAACTTTGGACAGAGATATTACAAAGGGTTCATAAGTCCTTATCCAATGTAAACTAGTGCACTGCACCTATTATACTAAGGCTCAGTTAGTAAATATTTACAGGAATGTTTCCCCGGTCTGTGATAGACGCCAACAGTCCCCGGCAAATCTTATTCTCTCTTTTTGGCTCTGCCCCTCGTTATGCAAATACTGGACTGATATTTTTGCCACTGAGGTTGTCGGGGAGCAAATTGAACCTAACTCTCTTTGTGCTTTATTTGTTGTTACCCTCTCTCTGGAAGCCCCAAAAGGATGTTTTACAACTTTATTGGCCAGACGACTAATATTGATCACCTGAAAATCAAGCTCACCCGCCTCTCATACTCGCTAGATGAGGGACATCCTGTACTTTATTCGACTAGAAAAGATGCGGCTCTCTGTTATTGGTTTATCTGGTAAATTTAATGACACTTGTGGTCCCTTTTTTCATTACGTTTAAATAACAAAGTTCCCCCAGAGTGAGTTACATGTTTGTCAGTGAGGGTCATGGAGCCAGTACTGTATGGTGCTGCAGGTTTTAATATGTACTTTTTTATTGACTAGGATGTTGAGTTTGTTCTGTTTGCTTTGTTTTGTTTTGTTTCGTTTGTTTCTTGAGTGTATTTTCTCTTCATCACACTTACTTTTTGCTCCTGTTTTTTCTCTCGTTAAGGTATTTCCAGTTATGTTAATGACTCTTCATTATTTGACTCCTTTCTAACTGTGACCAACTATTTGAACTCTATGTACACGTGTACATTATGCTCCTGTGTTTATGGTCTGTTAGAAAACCCAGTAAACAATGTTTAAAAACAAAATCATCACATTTAGAACAGAAAAATCTGTCACACTTAACTCTGTAACTTGTTTTGGGGTTGTGAGGTTGTGACAGGGTTTTATTTTTGACATTTTGTCTGTGAAGATCAACGTTTATATACCACATGCATATGTTGAATGTAATATTGTCCATGTTAAAGTGTGTG
>JAJHUR010109990.1:0-13580 GCA_027495735.1 Lutjanus campechanus | reverse complement strand
AAACTTGTTTACTGGTGATGGGAAAGAAGTTGATCACCTGTTTGTAGGGGATTTAGCCACATTTAAAAAACCTGCATATACACATTAATTTTGTTGTGAAAACTGTTATCACCTTGCGTAAAATATAAAAAACAGAGCATTCAGAATACAGAACATATTATTTCTAACTCTCAGTGCAGAGCAAAAGAGTGATTATTACAGCCAGAGATTTGAAGACAGTAAAGTAGTCATCAGTTAGAGTTTTTCCTTCAACTTGAAATTCACTGCAAGTTGGGTTAATTATACTCGGGTCTAAAGGATTTTCCCATAAAAACAAGTGACAGAAAACAAGACAGAATAAGGCCAATCGTTGCATTAGTATCAGGATAATGTTGCTGGCTCGCAGATCGTTAGAAGTTGACTCGGAGTTCAAACCGCATCTTAACATTTTAGCAAGATGCTTCTCTTTTCAGAAAGTTTTAAGACCTTGCTGAGATGCATATTTTAGCACCGCACGGAAATGTGTGTGAATGCATTTTCAAAAACAAAATCAAATACAGTTTCCACATTCAAACAGCTCAGTTTTTCAACATGACAACGTATTTCTGTGAGCTGCATTAATATTTTTCACGTTATTTTTGATCCCAACACAAATTTATCTTAGCATTCTAAAAATATCTATATTCTAAACATTCCTCTTGATTTTTCCACATATGGTGTCACATATTTTGAGAAAACTGAAACATATGTTGAATTGGCATTTGTAGGATAATAGATCAGGCATACTTTGAGGAGCCCAAATATTTCACACCATATTTATATCTGATTTAAAGCAGCTCGCTGTCGTCAGCTGGCCTCCCACTGTGTACATTCTCTCTAATCCTTCCCCAAAGCCTGTTTATAGTTCTATGTGGGATGGGGGAGCTCTGACTTAATCCCCAAGGTGCTTTAAGAAGACTCTCTCCTGCCAACTCTGATATATACTGAGTGGAAATAACACAGCACCACTCACAAGTTAGAGATAGTATTTTGGTGCTCAGGAGCACTGGAGTACAACAACCACAGGAGGAAAATATTCCACTTTAGGGAAAAATATTACATTTTCAGTCCAAAACCCAAGTGCTAAATACACAAGATGTGCTGGATAGCAGAGACATATTGACTCTGGGGCTTTTCTCCCCGTGCAGCCACTGGTGATTTTATTCCCTGCAGTTCAACTCTTCCACTTATAAAAGCTTTCAAATGCACTTTATTTTGGATAGCAAGATGGGCCGCACAGTTAGCATGAGCACAGAGATGAGACTGAGAGAAGGTCACCTACACCTACAGAAATCTAAAGTATATTCACATAAATTTTAAAGGAACAGTTCTACATTTTGGGGTGGTGTCGATTTTCTCATTTGTCAATTAACATGAAGCACAGTACTAAGTACAAAGACTGTAAATAAAGAGAAGCACATGGGAGAAGTTAGCTTTCAGGGGTTTCTGGCAGAAAACCATATTACCCTTGAGCCTGTTTTTTTTTATTTGTTTTTTTTTTTGCTTCTTTGTTTGTTTTTTGAAGTGATGAAGTGCTTCTGTTATCTTCTGTGTGTCCTGTTCTTTGACTGTGTAACTGCCGTATCCAGAATCACAGCAAACACCTTCTCAAGTATTATTTGAAGCAAATTAATTTGAAGTCCAAAAACGATCCAAATTTGGTCGAATTTGACTTTCGGTGTCACACGGGACACAAACCACACTGTCCTGAGTGAAAGTCCTTCATTTGACCTTGGTGGCCTATCAGGAAGCCTTTCTGTTTAGAAGGTTTTCTGTCAGAAATATCAAGGGGAAACAGCTACTCTGACTCTGTTCCAAAGTACCCAGCACATAAAACCCTCTAAAATGACAAGTTGTCATTTTTACACTTTGGTTTTTGTATAGATTACACAAACAAGATATGGTGTGCTAATTTTTAGAGGTGCTGGTACACAGATTTGTTATCTTCAGACAGAGATGGACTAACTGTTTCCCCATGTTTCCAGTCTTTGTGTTAAGCTAAGCTAACTGTCTCCTGCAGGTAGATTAGTTTTACTGCACAGACATAGGAGTGGCATCACCCTTCTCATGTAACTCCCAACAAAAAAGCAAATGAACGCATTTTCCGAAATGTTGATTTATTGTTGTTGGTTTATAGATCCTGAAAACCTTTTTCCTCAATCAGTTTCTTGTGCTGAACAGTAGGGTCCACCATATGCACACAGTTATGTGCCAAAGTGAGAACAGTTTTGATTATTTCACAGTGGGCTCAGTTTGACAAATGTGATGTATTACTGTGCATCAATCACAGTGAAGCAAGATTTGAATCAAAATCTGATGACAGTTGTCAGCTTGCTTGCGTATTTTGCCAGTGAAAGTCAATAAAATCTGATCAAACCACACCCACACGAAGCAGAATTAGTACTGTAGAGAAATAAATAATTTCATTTAAAACTTACAGGGAAAATTCATCACTTTTTATGTGGATGTCCAGTCGGTGTTAGTGGTAAATGGAGTCAATTTAAGCTGTAAATTTCTTAGTGTGTGCTATATTTACCAAGAGAGGTGAATTTCATGCGGGCAGTGCCTTCATGTACCAGGATTCATTGCACACTGAGGGTGTGCATCTCACTGACTGAGACCAATTCGATTCACATCTCGATACATGTTCAATGATTCGATGCATCTTAGAAATTTTTAAATATCCAACGTTTCGGTTCAACACGATTCAGCCCTGTCTCGACGCAGTGTGATATGCATGCAATGATTTGCAGCAGTGTTTCCCATCTTTCTTATAAAACCCAAACTTGTTCCACACCTGTGCATTGTGAACGTTTGGTGGCGCGACACAGTGCGACATCAGTTCTTGTTTTATGCGAGCGAGGCAGCAGGCATCCTGTGAGAGCGGTGCAGGCAGAGACAGGAGGAGAGAGAAAACTGAGGAGAGATACAGTGGCAGTTCATTGATGCCAAAAATTAAACATATGCACGTCCTAATGAGATGTATTGATTTGCTAGCGCTGCATTGATTTTTTTTCTTCTTTTTTTTTCGAATCACGTTCTGCTTTTACCAATACTGAATCGATGCACTTGCATCTTCCACATTAAAGCCTGATGCATCGGATGAATGAGTGAATTGTTGTATCATTACTTTTGTCTGTTGGCCAAAACATAGTCTTAGTTGAAAACAAATAAATACTCATCTAGCATGCCCCCTGAATACCCAGAGGTGGAGACTAGAAATCAAAGCTAAAATAACCTGTAGTTCTTCCTTAACACCGTCTGCATCACTGTGGCATCACTGGATGCAGGAAGAACAACACAGCACTTACAGCACTATAGCAGCACTGAGGAATTAATTGACTACATTGACTAGAAATACTGAATGGACATCCACATGACAAGTGCCAATTTTTCCCTTTAAGTAAAAAGCCAGTGCAGTACTGGCTACACTGTTTGACTGACAAGTGGGAAGCTCAGGGCCAGAATACCACGGCTCTGATATGCTGATGAGTAACAGAAACAATAGGTCAGGTTGGGAATTCTTATAAGAAATTTCCATTTTCTTTTCATCTACTCTGACATCTTGCTCTCTGTCTACCAAAAAAAAAAAATGCCAGAAACTGAAATCAGCGCAGAATTAATCATCTCGGTGCATCCTTAAGCACTTTAACACTCTACATCCTAAAACCCCATTACGGTGTGGTGAATGCACCTTTTCAAAAAAAAGGGGAACAGTGATTTTTGAATCACTTGTGAGAAGAACATGTATTCAGAGTATCTACTGTAATTAACCTAATGAGGAGAAACTGGCCAATGTTGCATACAAATGACTCGAACAGACAAGATAAATGGGCAGAACAGAGTATATTTTCCAGATAGAATAACATTGCTAGAGGAAAGAACACGAGGATATGTTGTAAAAATTTCGTGGACCACAAGTGCGATGTTGGCTCAGTCAGCTCAGTCGGTGTGGATTTCAGATTATTGAAGTGGCAGAAAAGATTATGTCAAAATGAAAGATGAATAACCTGAACACACATGAAAGAAGTTTGGGTGACTTTATAGAGGTTTGTGTGTCCAGCTCCACCAACTAAAACCATAAAAAGGCTTTCAGTCCTCTCTGCAATGACATTTGCAATAAGAGCTTTCTCAGCGAGTGGAAATGCAGGCACAGCTAAAGGCCAAAAATGGGAACCAAAATTTCACTGCGCCTTCTGCTGCACATAAACACCTCCTCAGCTGTGCCACTCTACCCATCCGGTTCAAGTGTGTTAGTTTGGAGCCATTAAATCACCAAATGGACTTGCAACAAAGATAATGGATTTTGCCTGCTTTTGTACTTCAGTTGGTTTTGTATCTGGATAAAAAACAAAACCTTTAAAATCATAACTTTTTGTTTTAAATAAATGAAAGTAGACTTCAATTACTATTCCACTGGTAATCAGATATGAGATTAAAATTTTTATGGTTTGATTGGAATCTAACTTCTCTGTCCTCTCTCGTCCGGTCGACCACAGAAAGCGAGGAAGACTACTGTGACCTGACGGAGTCTGTCCGGCTTGTGAAGGAGGTGATCGCGGCGGTTGACAGCAAAGTGAATGAGCACGAGAAGAGGCGTCGTCTGAAGGAATTCCACGGCCGCATGGACAGCAAGTCCATCATGATGATGAAGAGCGGTCAGATTTTCGCCAGGGAGGATCTGCTGAGGAGGAGGCTGATCCACGACGGAGTGCTGCAGCTGAAGAACAGCCAGGGGAGATTAAAAGGTAAGGCAACACTTATTGACTACTTTACTGCCCGTTAACTGACCACAAATGATCTCTCATCTCTTTGTAAATATTTCAAATTTGGAAATGTGAAACTTATTTAAGTCAAGATGAAATGAAAAATGCATTTTTATCACTTTTAGATCACATCCCTGGTCAATATATGATGTATGCTTTCATAGGCTTTAACCAACCAGTTTTAACCAATCTAATCTACCCATCAGTCAGTCTTCAACTTTTAGCAGCACAGAACTAAGATTTGAGACACAGACGCACCAAATATTTAACGTTCAAACCAAATTCCACCCAATTTTATGTATCGCCTCAGTATCCTGTTTCACTTGGAAATACATCACAGTACGGAAGCTAGATTCTCTTGAAATGCTGTTTCATCTGTTTTTCTAATATATATATTTTTTTTACTTCTTACTAATCCAACCACAACTGTTTTTCTCCTGGATGTTCTGCAGATGTCCACGCTCTGCTACTATCAGAGGTCTTCGTCTTCCTCCAAGAGAAAGACCAGAAATATGTCTTCGCCATGCTGGTAGGATCCTGCTATAATCTCTTTAATGTCTTTCTCAACTCCTTACTTCTGCTGTTGCCTCTGTTTTCCCTCCATCCCTCCACTAATAAAGATCTTATGAGCACAGCCAGATATGCGGTTGTCATACTTTCCTATCCCACTGTTGTTGTTGGTGTTGTTGTTGTTAGCATTAGCTACCCTGCTTAGCTTTCCCATTGTGTAATACCGCCTGCCTCTAGCTAGCTAAGCTGCACCTAATAAAGCTGTTCTGGCCGTAGGCATCAAACCCAACTGTGATAAATCATATAGGTTTGAGTTGTTTTTTTTCCCATGTTTACAGCACTCACAGTTTCACACACACACACACACACACACACATACACGCACACACACTCACACAGCAGGGGGAATTAAAACAGAGGCAGGCCTGTGGCATAATAATCACATCCATCATTAAAAAAGGGTCTGGTATGTTTGAGTTGAGGCTGTTGACACTGAAAAGAGGAATAACATATGGTTCATAATGGATCACAGGCCTGAACCAGTGTGAGTTTTGGGCAGAATAAGCTTTAATTCTAAGGATCACCAACAGTACAAGTAGCCAAGTAGCAATGAGTTCAGAAGATACAGAGTGTTCCCTTTAAAGGTTATAAAGTTAGCCAAGTGGGTATCATCCGGAGTAAGAAGTACAGTATTTACCAAACTTTTTCAGTTCAATATGATATTGATCCCGATTGGTCTGATACTGATTATTTTTTTAAATCAAAACAATGACCAATTTTTAGAAGAAAAACAAAAAGATCGGAAAATCCCATGACACATATCGGCCATTAATTACACATTTATTACAAAAGCAAATATGAGTATAATTAAATAATATGTTAACATGCTTAAAAAACATGAATTTAGTATATTTTACAGAGATACTATAATAAAGATACTATAATAAAAATGACAATAAAATAAATAAATATCTTGTTTTTGTTCAGCCTCTTTTTACGTTCAGCGTGTGAACTTTTTAAGTGTCTTAAGAGGTTGCTTATGTGGCTGCTGTGTGGCACTTTATTGCCACAAATTGTTGCATCTTGCTGTATTTTTATCCACATACTAAAAGATGCATCACACCACGCAATATTTTCTTTCTGCCACTTTCTCACAGGTTTGATGCGGGAGTGTTTGCACGACTTCTCAGCGCTCACTCAGTTCTCATTGTCTCATAGGTTTCCACGTGACCTGCTAAATAAAAATGTCAGGGCTGTTAATTGGCACAAACATCATTAAAAAAAGTGTTGAAATGACTCTGTATTTTTGTATTGTTGTAATTGATTTTGGAAGGAATTGATACTAAAACGAGGAGCTTGTGAGAATCAGTGTATCGATCCTGCAGAATCGATACAGCTAATGATGAATTCCAAGTTTCTTGTTTTGTGTTTGTTTGCCTGAATTGCAGTGGAGTTAAACAAAACTGGAATTTTGTGCAAAAAGTTACCCACCTCATCTGACTTGTTTTGAACTACTGATGCATTTCTGCACAGAACAACAAACAGTGGGTTTTGCTCATATTTTTTTCAAGTATAGTCACAGTAGAAAGACAGGCTTAAAAATCTGAACCTATCCTTCAAACCTCAGACAAGAGATTGCAGGAAAAATGTTGGGATGTGGTTTTCAGTTTCAGAGTTTTACTGAGTAGAGCAGAAATGAAGTAGCGGTTTGTGGTGATAGCGGATTAAACTGTGCTTTTCAGTGTTTGCAGCCATAAGGAGGGAAGGACTGCTCAGGCTCTAGATGTCAGCTGACTCCCATGTGGATGATAACATTAACCAGAATCTCATTTTGTCTTCTTCTTCTTCCCTTTTATTCCAACTGCTCACTCCTCCTATAATCCTCCTTTTCTCTAACTGACCCTGCTTCTTTCTGTCCCTCCGTCCTCGCTGCACTTGTTTCCTTCCTCTTCCTTTCCTCCATCCGTCCATAATTATCCTCCTCCTCTTCCTTTCCCTCACTCTCTCCTGTTTCCTGCCTTTCCCATCCTCTCCCCATCTTCAACATTTGTCTTCCCTCCTCCCCCGTCTCTCCTCCTCAACCCTCCCACTGTCATCTTTTCTTTTTTTTTTTTTTTATTCTCCTCCCTTGTCGCCTCCATCAATCCCTCCCCTCCTCTCCCTGAAGGACCAGCGCTCCACGGTCATCTCCCTCCAGAAGCTGATCGTGAGGGAGGTCGCTAACGAAGAGCGTGGCCTCTTCCTCATCACGGCCGGCATCGAGAAGCCAGAGATGATGGAGGTCCTGGCGAGCTCAAAGGACGAACGCAACACCTGGATGCAGCTCATCCAAGAAGCCATGCAGTCCATGTAAGTGGGATTTATTCATGTGTTTATTTATGTTTTTACGTAAACATATTTAGGGCAATATGCTAATACTTAAACGATTGAAGTTTTTCTGTAGCCAGGAGAAGAGTTTAATAATTTTTTACCTCAGCATGTAATCCCAAACTCAGCCCCTGACCTAACCTGCCCTATTTACTTCACCTCATAACCTCTACTGCAGAACAAACTCAAAGAGCTTCAGCCTCAGTATTGGCCTCTTAAGGGTTCACCTCTGGCATGTCTGTGTTGTAACCCAGGAGTTAGACCCAGCCCAGTTCGCTAGATAGTAATAAACGGTAAGCTGCGACAGAGCACTTTGCTGTCAGGAGGATTAGCACTACTCTACCTGGGGATGGGATGTACTCAGGGACAGTCTAATGCTGGATTGGCTTCAAGGGCAGCTCACTATAAGCAGAGGATTATTCGACTGCAGCCAGCGGGAAGGAGAGAGATTTAGTACTCTGTCTCCCTCTTCCTCCCTCTTTCCCTGTCTGACTTCTGTCAAAATACAAAATTGAGATCGAGCCATTGGCAGGAATGGAGGAGATTAAAACAAAAACAGTCTTCTACTGATGTTCTGTCTGTCTCTTCCACCAAAAACATCATAAAAACTCTCTCAGGGCTGTCTAATCCCTGACAAGTGAAATTGTTGTCCTCTGGTGTTGATGTTGTACTTACTGATTGGTTGTAGATAGAACTGAAGCTAATAATTGTTTTCATCAATCCTTGTCTATACAACGTTAGAAAATAGTGAAATATTGGCATTTGCCTTGATAAATTGTTTAAACAGTTATTCAGTTATCAACATTTCGGTACCACTTAACAAGGCTATCCTTATAGATGATGTATTAATGGTTTTAATTAGGTTATCAATTAGGTTGTAGCACTATTTATCAGTAATAAGCTGTGACAACTCATCAGATAAAAAGGGCAACAGTGACCTGTTGTTTGCCATATAGTGAGCTTACATTTATCTGTACTGTTAAGCTTCAGATCTCATTGTTTCCTCAACTTACTTTGTCTTCATCAGTCAGCGTCTATACCTATACCAGATATTAGTTAACTAGCATTTAACCACCATCTGCATATCTTAATAGGGCTGTGCATTGGCAAGAATCTGGCGATACAATATGTATCATGATACAGGGGTTCCGATTCAATATATTGTGATATATTGAGATACTGATATATTGCTATTTTATAAATCTTATTGTAGGAAAACTGTCAAAGTATAAGAACACGTCACTATATGCATAACGTTTAAATTTACACAGATAAAAACACTGCTGTTCAGTGGTCATAGGTTTAAATCAAGAATCAATACCGTATCACAAAACATAATATTGAAATACTCCATAATAACTTAATAGTCAGAATGTTTGATTTGGTGTATCAAATTAACATATCTAATTACCAGAATGTTGGCATCTTCCTCAGGACAGAATTCCAAGTGTGGCACAGTTGATAATCTTCCTTTACTCGGTTTACTGATCACCCAATCTTATTCATCAATAAATGGTGATGTGTTTGATCCTTTACAATAAGGCTCCATTTTGCCAGTCATGAATGGTAATAACTCATTAGTAAGATTAATTAGTAGTAAGCTGTAGGGGTGCAATGACGCATGAGCCCAGATCGATATATCGCATCCAATATGATTGCTACAAAGTGACAATATCAATCTATGTTGTCATTTCTAAGATATGCCTTTATTTTGAAATTTCCATGGCTTGTCTTTAGTTTAAGCTGCTTTTTGAGTCAACATAAATGTAACTGAATGTGTTAAATGGACGCATCTGATCGATCGATCGAGGCTCCTAAATTGAATCAAATCAAAATTGTTTCATGGCACGAATCGGTGACATCAGCAACATTCTATCATTGTTCAAAGAACTGAAGTAATATCATATTGTGATTGGACTTGTGATTTACACCCCTCATAAGCAGTAGAGATGCAACAGTATGAAAATTTAATATCACAAGTGTCGTGATCATTGTTGTGATCGTTGTCGTTTTGTTAAAATGTACTTTAAATTTTAAATAAGTACTGATACACACAGAAAAATCATCAAATGGCAGGTCGATGTGATGTCAATGTTTGATGGTTGATGCTGGACAGTATTTACTGTGAGCTTTTCAAAGTGTGGTTATCATAGTTTATCACAATAACTAAAATTTGAAATCACAATACTGATTGTCAGTGATTTTGTTGTGGTTTATCATGAAATGAATTATCATTTCATGACTAGTAAGCAGTATGTGAATTTTGCCAAATAGTGAGCCCACATCAATGAATGAAAACTGTTTTATACTGATTTATAAAAGTGTTTACAACCTAATCATAAACCATTTGTAAATAATGTATAAGCTACTTGTACATTTAAAGATAAATATTGTATGTATGTGATTTTAAGATGTTACAGATGACGGTTTGTTGATGTTTAATCCTGTATAATTCATTAACTGTAATACATCATGTTTGTTTTTTTCCTTTTGCTTGTTTGGACAGGGACAAGGATGAGGATGAAGGGATTCCCAGTGAGACAGAGGATGACAAGAGACAACTGGAGACCAAAGCCAAGGAGATGAGAGGTGAGGGAAACATGTTTGCAAAGCTCATGTGAGAGTAAACAGCGGTAAGTTTGCTCCAAACACCACAAAATGTTTTCCTCACTGTCCGTCTCCCCGTGTGTGTCCCTGCTGGTCAGATCTGTTGAAGCAGAAGGACACAGAGATCATGTCTCTGCTGGAGGAGAAGGTGCGGCTCTTCAGGGGGATGTGGGAGGGCTTGAATCCAGGCGAGGAGGCCTGCCAGCAGGTCGAACCTTTCTTCAGGTCAGCCTGCAGCCTGGAGCTGCCCAGGGGGGCTTCCGTCATGAAGGATGCCCTGCAGGAAGGTAAGACAAACGCAGAGTGTTTATAGTGTGTGTAATATGCTGTAGATGCACCGCTCAATGAACATTCTTAACAATCAAGCAGAATGAACTGAACTGAATAGAGAGAGAGAAGCAGACACAACCGGTATCTGGTTAATTATTAGAGCAGGAAATGGTAAAGTTCCTCATGTGCTTTCATCAGTTAAAAAATACACAGTGTCATCTCTGTCAACTACCACAAATGTCACACACGCTGTACTACACATGTATCAAGTGATTTTTGTGGTTTTGTACAAATTGTTGGTACATGGGAGTATTACCAGATGTACTTTCATTTTGATTCTTCTTTCAATCACAAAACAGTTAGACAACACTAAGGCCCTGCCCCGTGGCTAGACCGGGGTTTTCTGTGGGCCCCACCTAAGACAAAATCATGACAACTGTGCCCACAAACCCACCCTCCTCCTGGTAAACAGGAAGTATAATGTTACCATGAAATTAGTCAGTTAGCTGTGGGTTACTGTTTGAGCCCTCCTTTTCTAACCTGTATTTGTTTACACGTTTTGAAAATCTTTACCCTAGTGTCTGATTTTTTAACTATTTCACTATTAATTATTAGTGCCCTCAGTAGGGTGCCGATCCCTCACAACAGAATTTTATAAGTAATAGTCTGTAGGATCCTTTTGTTTGCAACAATAGTTATTTAGAAATGGAACTACACAAAGACCAGGCTGGCAAATTCATCTATAGGTAACACCGACAGCACAACTGCTTTCTGTTTAGTGCATTAAAAGTTTCATCACATCCCTGTTATGAAGGATCAGTTGCATAATCCATTACATGTGCATTAAACTAAACCAAAAAAAAAAAAAAAGAAACATTTTGTCTTGTCATTGTAGGAAAAGTACACGCTTGTTTCTGATTTCTGGTTGTATGAGCTACTTATCCATAGTGTTTAAAAGGTTAGTTTGGATTCACCAAAGTCACAAAATAACAAAAACAAAGAACCAATTGAGGTAGCAGTAGACCAGCAATTCCCGTGTACTGCAAGGTAAAATTACTGGTTATTTTTTCTTGGGTTTTTCTTGTTTTTATGACTGTATTTGAAAGGACAGGAAAGGGGGGGAGAAAATGTGAGGGGAAGACCCACAGCATAGAGCTGCAGGCTGCAGTCAAACCCTGGGCTGTTGCTTGAGGACTCAGCCTCGGTACATGGGGTGCATGCTCTACCAACTGAGTTATCAGGGCACCCCGCTGTTTTTCCCCTAGGAGCCCGGTTGCTTTGCAGAGAGCAATATCTGGCTTATATAACGGTGATTTCCCATCAGTAAAGGCTGTCTGACAGCAATGTAATGCTGTGAAAATATTCTAAATATAGCGTAAACTTATAGTGATATTGATTTTTTTTTAGGTGGCTAAAATACATTTTGCTGCTGACCCTGTCCACAGCAGTACATCACTTAGCTTCCTACACCGTGCTCCTGCTGCTTCTCCAAACTGGGGGCATGCTGATCACTTTCTACTGTAGCTAATACACTGACTATGGACCTCATACCACCACACTTCAGAAAATCCAAACTATCCCCCCAACAATGACTCTGTTGGATATTGTGTGGCCCTGAACACCATGTCAGTGAGCCAACATGCACGATCGCACGACCCCGCTACTAGAACATCCACACTGAACAGAGCTATCATTTATTAATTACACTTGTGATTTTCATGAAGTTACAAGTCAGAATGTCTGCTGTGAAAAAGGCTTTTGATGCACATTTAGAAAGAGGTCTATTTGGACAACCGTCTGGAGGGCTACATGACGACTAACCTGTCTTGCTAAATAGAAATTGTCAGTTTAACAAGCACTAATTCATTTTCGGCATGTACCTGATACATATGTTAATCAAACCTGTTTATTCACACACACCTAATAATTCACCTTTTCTCTCGGATACTTGAGGGGTCACTGGTTGGTGGTTGGACCTAAACAGAGCTTGACGGAGCAGAACCTTGTGGGAGGGAGTGTTTGTGTTTAAGGATGATTTAAAGCGAGTGTATGAAGTAGGAGTCAGGGCGCGCTTTAGGATTTTATTCCAGCTCTGTTTGGTGCTGTGGCAGCCCTTGCTCGTCAAACGTGAATGAGAAAAAAGCAGCATGAACTGAGAGAGATACTGTAGATTGTGACAAAGAGAGAGATTGAAATGTGGAGGAAGACAGTGAATCACGACACACTCTCTGCACATGAGGTTGAGTTTGAATTTTTGGGTAGATTGAAAAATAAAAATATTTTTTACAGTATATGCAAGGTTCTTACGGGTGGGTGAAATTTTCAGATGAAGTGCTTGAAATTATAATTGTATTACTTTCACAAAAAATCCTTTTTCTGACCCGAATAGTTTGCTTTTTAGTTAAAGAGATAAAATAAGTCAGAGAGTGGGCTGCACTAACTGTGATCTGTTAGTCTTTGTTGATGTGTGGGAGGCTAACAGACGACAAAATGCCGGGAGGTCGCTGTTTCAATGAGCGCTGGCAGGAAAACCATTATTTATTTACTTTATTTGCTTTAGTTATTGAAAGTTATTTGTCAAGTAATTGTTTCATATTGGTCAGCCAGGTAATATGGGATGCCAAATCTACTTGCATACTGGTGACACATTTTGAAACATGAAACATAATTCTTCATTTCATGAAACATAATTTTGGTTGTTTATAGCCTAATGATCTGATTTAATGTGATGTAGAAATGAAATAGGACCTAATCATTTTGAGTATATATACAGTACCAGTCAAAGGTTTGGACACATCTTCTCATTCAATGTTTTTCTTTATTTTTGTTATTTTTCTGTAGTTAAGATTAATTCTGGAGATAAAATGATGAAATATGGAATTATCTAGTAATTATGTAGTGCTTTTCATTTTCAACCCATGATCCTCTCCTGTGGAGCAATAAGTGAGCAAAAGTTTTTTTTTCCTGTTTGATATTTTAGATTCTTCAAAGTAGCCACCTTTTGCTTTGATGACAGCTTTGCACACTGTTGGTTCAACCTGA
>JAJHUR010109987.1:1485-15661 GCA_027495735.1 Lutjanus campechanus | reverse complement strand
TTTTTGATACTTTTTATTTTGTATTTTCAATTATGAAGAGCAAGTTTACAACAGAAGAATAAAGAATCAGTAAACACACACATAAATAAAAAATAATTAAATAAAATAAAAAAAATTTAAAAAAAAAACACAAAAAGAAAAAAAAAAAAGGGAGGGTGGGGGCTCCTCTGTTCACTGTCTTGTCTTGCAATGTGTCCAGTGATTTTAAGTGTTCTTTTCAGGTAATAGCGTCCTCTACTCTTTCAGTGTAGGCAGTCCACTTCTCCCATTTCCTGATAAAGATTGGGCCTTTGGACCTCAAGCAAGAGGTCATCCTCTCCAATGCGTAGATTTCTTTTATTTTGTCAATCCATTGATTGATACTTGGGGGTTCTGACTTATACCAGTTCTTTGTGATTATCTTTTTACAGGCCAATAACAATATTTTACACAGATAACAGTCTTTCTTAATAATCACATCATTTTTCAGATCACAGAAATACAGGACCACGACATTGTTAGGGATCTTATAACCCAAAATCTTACCCACAATTAGACATATCTTTCCCCAAAAAGTTTGGATTTTGGGGCATGACCAGAAAATATGGGAGTGATTGGCGTTCATGTTTCCGCACTGCCTCCAGCACTGTTCCTGTGATTGGGATAGTTTGCTTCTAATATGTGGTGTGATAAAGAAGCGGATCAGACTTTTCCAACCAAAAATTCTCCATGTCTTTGAACTTGTGGATGAATGCTGTGCACTCCACATTGAACGCCAATCCTCTTGTGATATTTCTATTTTTAATTCTTTCTCCCATTTTGCTTTAATGTATCCCGTGTTGTTTCCATTCTCTTTCTGTAATCCCTGATATATTTTGGAGATTATTTTTTTATTCATCTTTTTATAGGCTTCAGTCAGGATGTCTATCACAGCATTTCCCTCTTCAGATAGTGTTGGTTTGATTCTTTTATCGTAGTAATCTCTTATTTGTAGATATCTGAAGAAGTCTTTGTTCTCAAGACCGAATTCCTTTTGTAATTCTCTAAAACTTTTAAGGAGCCCCTTGTGAGTTAGTGTGCATACTGCTGTAATACCCCTGTCCCACCATTGTCTAAATCTATCATCACTAATTCCCGGTTTGAATTTGGGGTCTAGAGCAGGCCAAGTTAATAATTTAATGTCTCTCTCCATCTTATACTCTTTTACCATCCTGCTCCAGATGTCCAGTGTTTGATTAATAATTTCATTATTACTTTTCAGACCCATTTTATTTCCTATGTCCCCTAATGTTGCTTGGATTTGAAAAGTATCCTTCTTGGCCTCTATATCTTTCCATCGTGTCTGATATAGAGGGCAGCATGCATAGACCAAAAACTTCACTTGGGCTGCGTAAAAGTATTGTTTTAGATTAGGCAGAGACAAACCGCCCTCCACTTTTGGTAATTGAAGTGTCTTGTACCTGACTCTTGGTTTCTTTCCGGCCCAGATAAATCTAGATATAAGTTTGTCCCAGTATCTGAATTGTGATCCTGGGATCATTTGTGGGATAGATTGAAAAATGTATAGCAGTCTCGGTAATACATTCATTTTTATTACCTCAATTCGTGTCTCAAAATCCATATTGAATGCTGACCACCTCCTTATGTCAGTCTTTATATTGTTATTGATCTGATTATAATTTATTTCAAATGTTTTATTTAAATTTTTTTGCCAATATCACGCCCAAATATTTAATTACTTTGGCATTCCATTTGATTTTGTATTGTTCTTTAATTTCTTGGCTTGGAGAATAATTTAAAGTGAGAATTTCTGTTTTTGTTATGTTTAATTTATAGCCTGAGTAATTACTAAAGTCCTCCAATATTGACATCAGGTTAGGAAAGGTTTTCTCTGGGTCCTGGAGAGTCACAATAACATCGTCAGCGAAGAGTCCTATAATATGTTCCTGTTTTCCTATACGAATTCCTTTTAAGTTGTTACTCTGTCTTATCATTTGTGCCAGCGGTTCAATAAAAATTGCAAACAAGGTAGGGCTTAGGCAGCATCCTTGACGAGTCCCTCGTTCTAAAACCAGCTTATCTGTCAGATGTCCATTAATTTTTATCCTCGCTGTAGGTTGTTGATAAAGGCCTTGAATACATTGTATTAACTGTTTCTGAATCCCTAGTTTCCCCAGCACCTGATATAGGAATTTCCAGTTGACACAGTCAAAAGCCTTTTCTGCGTCAACACTCACTAATGCTGCTCTCAGTCCCTGTTTTTGGATCTGATCTATTATGTGTAGGACCCGCCTAACATTATCCTGAGTCTGCCTACCTGTTATAAAACCTGACTGGTCTTCATCTATCAAGTCAGGCATAAAATTTTGAAATCTTTTTGAGATTATTGAAGTAAAAATCTTATAATCCACGTTTAGAATTGAAATTGGTCTATAGGACTCACAGTATTCTTTATTTTTTCCTTCCTTAGGTATAACTGAGATTATAGCCTCTTTCCACGAGGGGGGCAGTTTGCCCTCCGCCAGAGTTTGATTAAAAGAGTTCAGGAGTAGTGGAGTTAATACTTCCCCAAATGTTTTATACCACTCGCTGGGGAACCCATCACTACCCGGTGTTTTATTTGGTTTTAATCTGCTGATTGCAGCTTCTAGTTCATTCTTAGTGATGTTGGAGATTAATTTTCTATTTTGTTCTTCTCCAATTGCTGGCAGGTCTAATGAGAATGATTTTATTTTCAACTCATTTTACTTTCTGTCATAAGTAGGCCTAAGCCTTAAAATAGTGAGATGGGTTGCCTACTTTTTAAGTTCTGTTTGCTGAATAAACGTTTTTGTCTGATAACTAGTGGAATGGCTTTGATTTAATGGGATTAGGAGGTATTTGAATAGAGACATAACCCTCTAGTGGTTATATAGCGCAACTGCGATAAAAAAAGATCATAAATCTCCGTGTAACCGGGTACATGTCGGTTAGACGTCCCGTTTACGTGTAGAAAAAATTGTAAACGTTGACACCCCTAGTGGTGATACTGTTAGATCGGTTGAAAGAAAGAAGTTCTTGCGTGAAAGTGCTCACAACAATATCTGTTGATTATCTTAAATCTATCTTTTGGTGCATTGAGCTCCAAAAGCAGAGTACCATCTGGTTTGATTATATTGGAGAGAAGGCAGACAGCTCCATAGCTAATGTGTCAAAAACTCTCGATGGATGAATAGCACTACAGGATGACTTTGATTTTAGACTGAACTGTCCCTTTAAAGACAAAATTGCATGATTTAAAAAAGTAATTGCAAAATATTTCCAACTCTGGATCAATGCTTAGAAGCAAATCGTTTCACTGTAGCGTTACTCAAGTCTGGAGGAGATGCCAGACAAGACATGTGCTCAAGTGCACCATTAATCAATCCCTGTACATGGTGGCATTGTGCTCTATCACATACAGCTGTTATTGTTTAATATCGTTTGTCAAACTGCTCTGAAATAAATGATTCTGGGAGACAATTCAGAGCACTTAGTGAGATTTCATTAAGATGATTCATTTTCTCTTTTTGTCTTTTCTCTTTCTACCCAGAACCTCCGTCCCTCTCCATCCACCCGTCCCCTCTGCCGCTCGCTGTTCCCGGCCAGACTGTGACCGTCCAGTGTGAGGCGTCCGGCTTCGCCCCCCTCTCCCTGGAGCTGAGCTGGGAGTTTAAAGGTGCCGATGGGAAGTCCAGGCCTCTGGGATCAGGCAGTGTGACGGGCCACAGGCAGGCCTGGGATGGAACCTACAGCCAGAGCACCAGGCTGGAGCTCGACACCGCCGCCCTGGACCTGGGCAGAGGAGGGGAGCTCACCTGCGTGGCTGCCCATCTTGGAGGGACACGACGGGCCAGCGTTACCCTCAATGTCATAGGTAATGTGGAAGAATATTATTCTGTCGCGATGAAGACTTCCTCTTGATTTCAGTGCAGATACAGTTATTTTTACATTTCATGGCTCTGATGTAATATGTAACTCTTAAAGGTTGAATGTCAAACGTTAAATTAATTATTTTTGTCAAGCTTGACAACAAAGATGCTTGTCAGATATATGGGAATAAATTAAGACTTGAAATCTGTCTTCTGTCTTCTCAGGGTTCAGCGCTCCCTCCATTGAGGACTCAATGGCCATGGTTGGTGTAGCGCTGGTGCTCTATGGTCTCATCAAGTTCGTCTCTTGGACCTTCACCGGCTCAGGTATTAAATAATCCATAAAAAATGCCTTTTATACTGACAGAAATGATAATAATTTACTTTTCTGCAGCCATTTAATCATAGGGCTTGATACTATCCCACCATTTGGACACAATAAGATAAAAAATATGTGACAAAACTTAAAAGTAGTTAAATAATCTTTAAAGAAGATTCTGTGTATGACTTTTTATCTCTTATTTTACTGTACACAGGCTCAGATGATGCTGATAAACAAGACAAGGTAACGTTACTTTTTCAACACTATTAAATTTTTTTTTTTTACATAAATGTCCACTTCTCTGTAATAACCCTGGGCCTGCTCCTGGGTTTATTTGCACCTCTTCTAAATAATTGTTTTCCATTTCTTCAACTTTCAGAAACACAAGTAAAGAAGAAAAACGTCAGCTGCTGTGGAAGTGTGAAACTGAACCAGCAAACTTTTCTGTTTTGATATCTTGGATGGGGTTTCAGGAGTCACTGTCCTATTCATTCAGACAGCTGTGTAATTTTTTGAATGCTTGATAAAGAAGATTTTTTTTCACAGTTTCAGAGAGGCTTGCTTGGGATAATTCAATTCAATGTCAGTTGTTATTTTCACTGTTTTGCACAAATAGTAATAATACTTAGAAACAGATATACTGTTGTGTTAGGGTAATCTTCCACTTTAAAGTGATAAAACTGTTTTATTATATTAGCCTCCCACTGTGAAAATACTGTATCTTGTTACAAACACTGGAAGAGGGTCAGAAATGTTGAAATGATTTTGTTAAAATGCCAACTTTAATTTGAACACAGATGCTCCCACATGTTTATAAGCCAAAGAACTGTTCTCTTTGAGGGAGCAGCGGTGAGCTCTTGTGTGTGTATAAGACAGAGAAAAAACTGAAACATCTTTTGTAAATGTTCTGGGGCGGTAAAATTACTATTCGAGTAAACAGTGCAAACCAACAAACAGTCCTTTTTTGTAAATAGAGAGAGAATAATGTTTGTATATTGTGATTTTTTGTTACATGTGTGCTTGTGCATCTCGGTAATACGCTCATCACATGTTTGTAGGGGATGATACCCTAACAGTCTAACAGGGCTAATGCAAATTAAATTTACATCGAATTGTGAAGGAAATGGTACAGAGCACATAACTGAACATACTGAAGGTCTCCTGTTGATAAAACAAAGTGTTGTGCCACTTTGTTTAAAGAATACCTGAAAATGCTCACATGTACATTTATGATAGAATAATAAAAATGTGACTTCTTTGATTGATGTACGGAAGAGTGTAAAGAATGTGATGGGGTTTTTTTTTTGCTGTTGAGCCAGCAGGGACGACGTGGTTGTCAATAAAAATCTTTAAAAATTACCATACTGCAAAGTTTGAGTGTCTAATAAAATATAAAGTTACCACACTGGTGGTATAAACATTTAAGTGGTATCTGATTCTCAAAGCAAGTAAACCAAGTAAGGAAAAATATTTTAGTTTTCTGACCTGAAGGGTTGTGTCTAAAAGGAACCCCAGACCCGCGAAAGATCTCGCGAGAATGATGATTTTGCTAAAATCCATCATCTTTCCTTAGCTTAACCAATTGATTTGTCTTTAAACCTGCGCATATTTTTAACCCCAGTTTTGTTACACTGTAGAACATTTGTAAAACATGCACAACGAAGAAGAAACGCGCACATGTCTCGCGAGGGTTCCGCAAATCAAAGGTTCCCTTCTAGACACGTCAAATTTAAGCTAGCGTTATTGAGAAAGTGTGACTTCCGTTTTCCTTGTCAAAATAAAACAGTTTTATCTTGGAGTGGTTATACAAAACTGAAAATATGTTCGAATGTGAATAGACAGACATACTACGAGGTAATGAAATAATACAAAAAGCAGAAGTGTTGTCCACCAGCCACTCGCCAGATATTCGTGATATAAGATTAAGTGCTGTCACTTTTCTTGCTTTTTATTTTTTGCAAATGTCATGTAGTCTATGCATGTCACTTAGAATTGGCGTTTGATTTGATAGTTTATGTCATTTTAGTTTTAGATTTGTAATCGCTGAATGATGTGAAGTCGATTTAAAAAAAAAAAACCTCACCAAAGTATTGTAATGTCCAGAAGGGAACCTCAGACCCGCGAAAAATCTCGCGAGAATGATTATTTTAACCCAAATCATGATCTCTCTTCTGTCCTAACCAAGTATTTTTGTCCTTAAACCTACTGACATTGTAAACAGAGCGTTATCACATTATTAAACAACTTACAAAGTGCACAACGACGATACAAATCATACAAATCACGCGAGAATTTCGCAAAACAAGGGTTCCCTCCAAGACACAACCATAAAATAGAGCGAGTGTGCTTAGCGGGAGGAAGTCACCCAATGGCGAACGACATTACTGACCGTAAACCATCTAACAACCAATCGGAGGAATTGATGCTTACACGACTTCAGCGGGCACAGTTTCGATCATGAGCGAGATGTCGGTAGCATAGTTGACGATCATTGTTTTGGTAAACAGAAAGTGTGTGAGATTAGAAATACGGTCTTAAAGAGTATCGCGGATCTCTTTGTCTATCAGAATATGTGGTAAAAGACAGCATGCGGGCTTTTCTACGGGCTCGTTATTTTATTTCTTAGCTCACTTACTAATCGCAAAGCTAACTAGCTACCAAATGCTAACGTTAGCTAACGTTATCTGGAACACTGAATTTTAAGGATGCGTCGCGGCGGAACATTATTCTCTTCTGTTGTCACGTCAAGCAGCTCGTAAACAAGAGGTCGGTGTGTGTGAGTATGTCATATCGTGTCATATTTCAAACCTTTCTGTCTTTACCAAAGGTTTTGTGTAATTTGCCAGCTGTCTGGAATATACCGTGTCATCAAGCTGTCCACTTTCACTTAACGTTTAAAGGAATCCAAGAAGGTTGTTGGGTTGGGTTCTTTAACCAGAAGCAACATAAGGCTCATGTTTAATAGCCTCTTGGATTGTCCATGATTGAAAGTATAAGAGAACCACAGTCAAAATCCATAAGCACATGACTGTGTTTCTGTGTGTTGTTATTGTGTGTGGGGGTTATGGGTGGGACACAGGCTGAGGGGGGCACCACGGGGGTCAGAGGTGGAAGAAGTATTCAGATCCTTTACTTGAATAAAAGTATTTCCACACTGTCACAGGTGAAAGTCCCGCATTGAAAATGCTGTAGTTACTTATGTAAACATATGGACCTAAAATCAGGAAAACGTACCCAGAGAATAAAAAGTGAAAGTATTAGATGCGGAACTTTGACTCCTGTGACTGTTATACCATTACACCACTAAATAATTACTACTCCTTAATGTAAAAGGAGGATTTTACTGTTGTAGTTAGTTGAGGTGAACCTGATTTTTGAACCACTTTGTATAGGACTGCAAATACTTATAAATAATTATGAGAAGCTATAAATGATAAATAATTAAATCTTCACATTTGTGAAGCTAGAATCATGAATGAAATGATTAAATTTAAATAGATAAAATAGTTTTCACTTAATTTTCTGTCCATCGGCTAATTATTTCAGCTGTACTTGGGTACTTTTAATTTATAACAGAATATGTTTTATACACTTTTTGTTTGTTTAAAAAAAAACTTCATTTGTAAAGTAGGTAGTGACTAAAGCTGTTAGATAAATGTAGTTAAGTAAAATATTTCCCTCTGAAATGTGGTGGAGTAGAAGTAGAACGTGCCATGAGCAGAAAAGCCTCAAGTCATGTACAAGTACATCAAAACTGTACTCGGGTACAGTTCCTGGGTGAATGTTCTTAGGTATATCACACTATTGTTCGTTGTTTAGCATTGCCACTATAAGTTATATTAATAATTGATTTAACTATACTCTCGACAAATTGATTGAACATTTGGTATATAAAATGTTTGGAAATAGTGAGAAATGCCTGTTAGAAGTTCCCACAGGCACACTGATGTCGTCCATTTGCTTGTTTTGTCAAAAAACAAATTATGCAGTTAACTCTCATGTAAAATAAAGAATAGTAACACATTTGCACTTAACTGATACCAGAGAGTGTTGCTTATTTTACCTAGAAAAGTGTCAGGGGAAAAAAAATTGCCTTATCACTCGGGCCTTGCATCATCAGTACTCTTATTACACCCACCACACTGCTCATCTTCAGCAGAATACTGCAGAGTTCTTCCTGCTGCTTTGTTGACATCTTGTTCTTTCATTTGCCCTGATCAACATTTTCCCCGTATGTATTTTCTGAAAGCAGAAATAACCAACATTTTGGATGGCGGTGGCTCCCGCCTCGATGGCAGATCAGATCATTGTCCTTGATGATGATGACGACAGCGAGAGTCCTCAGCCCTCCTGCTCTGCCTCCACCTCGTCCTCTCAGCGTCAAGCCAAAAGGGTCTCGCTGCTCAAAGTAAAGCAGCCTGTCCCCACGCACATCACCCAGTCGCCTTTCGCCTCAGCGAAGAAGCAAACGCATGTTCTGCAGGCAGAGAATGAGAGGTTGTTCACTGAGGTGAGTCACATAAAGTGGTTTACTCTAAGGCAGCTGATCATTCCTAACTGTGTTCTTTTTAATTTTTTGCTGTAATTAAATTGACAATACATTGAAACTGGGTGTGAACTGGAATAACCTGAATCAAAACATTCCGTTTCTGTATGAGATCTTAATTTTTTCTGCCGTCCTCACCCTGTACTCGTCACCTTGCCTTCTCATCCTTCCTGTTGTCTTTTCTCCATCCTCCCAGTTCGTGGAGCACTGCACCCCTCTCACCCAGGACTGCCCCGAGGTCTTGACCTTCCTCCAAACCAAGCACTCCAAGGCCTCTCCTGACTATCTGTCGTCCGTGGAGTTCAGGAACACCCTGGGACGATGTTTGACTCGCGCCCAGGCCAACCGTTCCAAAACCTTTGTCTACATCAATGAACTGTGCACTGCCCTGAAGCAGCACGCAACCAAGAAGAGGCAGGTCCCCACCAGGGTTGAGCCTGAGCCTTGTACCTCAACATCAGGCTCTCGCCAGTCTACCTCTGTAACGCTCAAAAGTAAAGACAAGACTAAAGGCACAAAGGATGAGGAGGAGGAAGGTCAGAAATCTGCAGCGGAGGATAAGCAGCCTTCCACCTCAGGACTGCATGAGGGCGGGGAGGACAATAACAACGAGGAACAGGAGGCGGAGAAAAAGGCAAAGAGGGCATCCAGGAAACAGGTTAGTATGGAACATTATGAGGGTGTGACTGGAATTATTTTTGGCTGATGATGACCTTTGATTCAGCTGCTGAATATAGTAATTAGATATTTTATTTGTAAGACAAAGGTTGCTTCAAGGTTTGTGAAGTGCATTTGACAAAACACCAGAAAATAAAAGCACATTTGAGAGCAAAAGAGAACAAAGTATGAATTATAAAAGCAGATAAGGGAGCAATCAATAAATATGTTATACAGCAATATAACTGAGTCAATAAAACAATAATCAGATCATGCTGCTGCTTTTGTCTGTATAAATTTGTTCATGTTGTACAAAGTATTTCACCTGAGCCAGGCCACACAGCAGTGCTAACAATCATATCACATAAATATAGAGTTAGTACTGTGCATCTGTTATTAATAATAATAATAATAATAATAATAATAATAATAATAATAATACTAATAATAATGACAATAATAATTAAAGGGATTTTATTGTTTTCACATCGTGCTGTTAATTTATCTTGATGAGACAGTGTTTCTCTTAGGGGTGGAGAGCTCCGGTCCCGCCTTGTCTGACAAGTGTCCAGCTGACACTTTTACTATTGAGAGGTGATAAGCCAGTTTACTGAGAACCACAAAGTGAAAGTGAATAAATAGGCCAGTTCTCCAGATCTCAGATGTCTGAGGCAAAACAGAAGGTTGTCCTCACTTCAGTATAAAGGAAAAGTTAAATCACCTGTAAACTATTATGTCACATTTTGAGGTTTTCTTCCCCCTTCTTTTTCCTTCCTCCTTCATTCTTGACATAAAACTAAACTAAACACATGAAAAAACGTTTAGTCAGAAGTCTGTGTAGGAAAACACACCTTTACCCTTTTGTCTCTTCTGAATCTCTCTCAGATAGCGTACCTGGAGAACCTGCTCAAGGTGTACGACGACGAGATCCGCCGCCTGCAGCAGGCCGAGCTGAGTTTAGACGACATGGGAACTGAGGAATCTTCATACATTCAGGAGCACAAACTCAAACGCAAGGTCAGGCTGGAGTTTGATGCAGACTGGGCCTCCACTGGTTATAAATGGTGCTGAAAGCTGTAAAAAGAACAATTACACATCAGGTTGAGTGACGGCTATTTACACCTCCTCCTTCTGTCCTCTTCTTCTTCTTCTTCTACTATTCCAGATGATGAAGATTTATGAAAAGCTGTGTGAACTAAAGGGCTGCAGCACACACACGGGCCGAGTCATTGAGCAGAGGATCCCCTACAAGAGCACTCGATATCCTGAGATCAACAGGAAGGTGAGCTGGTTGTTGCTGGATTAAACATTTTTTATAAATATCTCGGAACAAGCTGGATAAACTTGTGTTTGGTGTTGACCGGGGCAGCTTGTGTTATTTTATGCCTTTAATTGGTAGGATAGTTGAAGATATAATAGGAAATGGGGAGAGAGAGAGTGGGGGAATGACATGCACCAAAAGGACTGCAGGTGGGGGTTGAACTCACAGCTGCAGCAGAGGACTCACAGCCTCCATACATGGGGCGCATGCTCTACCTTTACAGCCTGTAACAGTAGAGAGTATCTTTGGTATAACTGTATTCACTCTTGATCCCATACTCTGCGTTCTTTCTCCTTTTCAGATCGAGCGGTTCATCAACAGTCCTGAGGCCCAGTGGAACCCTCCGGATTACCAAGACATCCTCCAGCAGGTGCTTCGCGCCAATGAGCGACACAACCTGTGCCTGAGCAGAAAACAGCTGAACCAGATCGCCCAGGAGGCTTTCAGAGAGACGGGGAGCCTCATGCAGGACAGACGTCACCTGGACCTGGTGTACAACTTCGGCTCGCACCTCACTGACGCCTACAAGCCGGGTAAGGCGCCGGGCAGGGAAACAAACTGTTCTGTAGAATGACAGAACATTAGTGCTGCACTCATCCTGTGTCGTGCAGCAAGTATGGCAAGAGATGTTAAAACACTGTCTTCAAGAGTACATAAATATAAAAATGTATGTAACATCTCTGTGCTCACCCCTTATCTAACTCTAATGTGTCCCTCTGAAGCCGTAGACCCGGCCCTGTTGGACACGTCACTGCTGCGGAAGCTTCGGTCGAACAGAGAAGTGGCTCTGTCCCGTCTGGAGGAGGTCATCACCAAGTACGCTGTCAAGCAGGAGGACACGGAGGAGCAGGAGAGAAACAAACGGCTAAAGAAGAACAGCAAGGAGAAAGAGGTATGAGAGCACCCGAGGAAGGAGGAAATGCCGTGCTTTTCATTTGTTATCTATGGAATAACCAGGAAGTGTTGTCTGGTTTTAAACTTAATTTATAGAACCAACACCAGATACTTTGTTTTAATTCCTGTTTAATGTTCACGCCTTCTTCCTCTTTACCTGGCGGTGTGGTCCCGTTTGATCTTAATTTCAGGGCCACAAATCAGAAAAGGAAGAAGAAAACAAAGAGGTGAACGGAGTGGCAGAGGAAGAGGAAGAAGACGAGGAAGATGATGATGAAGAGGATGAGTCATCAGACCCAGACATTGAGGAAGAGATCCAGGCCAGCACTCAGCAGGATGGACCAGGTTAGAGCAGAGATTCATAACTGGTTATTATGATGATATATCACACTCTTACATCCATGCCTTCAGAGTGCATTCATGTGCTCCTCTGATCGTCCCAGTTTCTGTGATGGGACGTTGTTATTCCGTCTTTGGCGTGTTCATGAACTTCTAAGTCATAAAGTGGAAACAACTTACATGTTAATAAGGGTAAAGGAGACTAAGGGTGGAGGAGGGGACTTGTAATCAGGGTTAATGCTAATAAATAACATTTCTCATGAATCTAGGTCACTCTGTGGGCAGCAGCAGTTGCAGCCTAATTACAAACTATGTGACCAAAAAATTGTATTCCATGCTTGAATTAATAAAAATGTATTAACCTGACGTCTATTTTCACCCAACATATTTCTGCATACATGACGTAAAGGGAGAACAACAGCTCAACTTCAGTAACAAAATTTCCTCTGACTTTCTGAGTTGTTGTTATGACTCGAGGAAGTGTTCATGTGAACTTCCTCATCTTGGAATTCATTTTTTGATTATTCTGACGATGAATGCACTATTAAACTCATATTCAAGGTGAGCTGAGAGAAACTTATTTCTCTTCTGCTCTGTACTTACGTTAATCAGCACAGCAAAGGTCAAACATTCAAGGGAACTAACAAAAAGTAAATATTAGTTTTATAACGGACGAGCAGCGGTCAGCAGCGTCAAACAGCAAAAGCCACATAGTTAACGAGTGAGTTAGCTGTTTAAACTGTCATCTTCATAACAGATGATTCAGGATCTGTGTGATTCAGCTCAAAAGGTGACTGATTGATCGAACAGTAATTAATCAGAGCAGCATGTTACAATGTCAGCCTCAGTCAGGTGCTGATGTATGAGGGAGAATAACTGCACTGTAGGTGAGACACCAGGGTGAAGTTAGTTCGATCACAAGTTGGACAAATGTTTCATTCAGTCGAGTCTGAATTTAGTTAAAGTTAGTTTGAAGTTTCTGTTAACCACCAGGACCTGCATCATAAATGGCTGCTGTCAGACAAAAGGTGGCGCTGACGGGGAGAAAAGAGTTCACTGCATTTATTTATTTGTTGTCTTTTCATGTAGATGATGATGAGAACGAGGAAGATGACAGTAACGAGGCCGAACAAGCATGCGACGATGACAAGGACGATCAGACAGACAAGGTCTTAGGAAGTGTCTCTGCAGGGGAAGAAGGAAGCGCGAAAGATGAGGACGAGGAGCCAATCACAAGCGGACCGAGTCCTCTTTCCGATGAAAGCAAGTCCCACATCTCCTCGCTGTCTGACATCCCCTCCCCTCGACACAGCCCCAGCCAGTCAGTGCAGACTGATAACCAGAGGCCGCTGTCGAATGGTAACCATGCAGGATTAGAGGATCCTGTGGATTCCTCCAATCATGTTTCAGTCGTGCTGGTAAGCAAAGTCAGCAAGGACACGTCTGCTAACGTCTCCCCGTTGGCAGCCAATGGGGTGTCTGTGCCCCTCACACCAGAGGTCATAATAGAAAAATGTGAACCACAGACTACCAACGGCACGTCGCCGCCTCCCAGCCCCAGAACAACGAGGAGCCAGAAGAGGAAGAGGGAGGAAATCACATCAGGGAATACAAAGCACACAATCATCCATGACAGGTACCGGAAGGCTTTATTTACATGACATGGAGATTTTAGTACATTTTACCTTGATGCAGATTTGGGAATTTTTGTAGCTTTTTATTGTTGCATCAGTTTAACACATTTTCAATAAATTTGACAAACAAAAAAAATGGAAAACGAGAGCGTATGCATCTTAAGGATTTTTTAAATGTGTCTAAAATAATATTCCAACTAGGGCTGTCCCCGTCTTTAGTGGATTCAGATGTGGCCGTCCTGTACGAATGTTTGACGATTTATCTTTTCTTTCTTTCTTTTTTTGTTTGTTTAGCAAATCCTGATTTTAAATGGCACTTTTAACTGTTCAACTATTTCAGATCAAGACTGTTAGATGTTTGTCCACTCTAATATGCTTTAATTGATAATAATACTATTTTGAATTAATTTATTAGGAAAGTTGTTTGACCCTCTTTCATGTTTTCTCTTTTGTTGATTTCCTTGTACCTCTTTATTTCTCTCCTCTCACCCGACTCTTCTTCCATCCATTACTCCCTCCTCAGTGAGGCAGACATCCCTCTGGACATGGGTGTTTTTAGCTGCAATTCTCCGCAGCCGGCAGAATCAACCCGAG
>JAJHUR010109985.1:1529-12500 GCA_027495735.1 Lutjanus campechanus | reverse complement strand
ATGTAAGTTTCATTACATTCAGTACGTGACACAAGATAAGTACATTACCTGAGGTATCATAGAGTCCTGCACCAAGGCAGGTACCCAGGAAGACTCTGCCTGTATTTTCTAATTATTCTGCCATGATCGGGACGTGTTGCAAACCCAAAACATTGCTATACGAGGCTGAGAGGTTGCTAACCCCTGGACCTTTTAATCAAGTTGTTTCAACCTTTAAAAAAATGTAATGGAAACAGTGCACATACGCACACAGTTTGTATAACTCTTTAAACTCTTTAGGTCTCGTCCTGCTTGAAATCATCAGGTTTGATAATAAGCTGCTGCAGTAAGAGCCCCTGGTGCTCTCGCAGCGTGTGTTTGCACGTGTGTTTGAGAGAAAGACACACAGATGTGTTTTTGTCGATTCATGTGTCCATCGTCTGTGCGTGTGAGCGTGCGCCTGCGTGTGTAATGAAGATAGGGCGCTTCATTAATACTGGTCATTAACAGGCCCTAAGGGCTGAGCCAGCAAGAACACACCACCGGGCTAAATGAGACACCAAATGGAAACTCTCTCTCTGTCTTTTTCTATTGTAATGTCTCTCTCCCTCTCACTCCCCCCCCTCTGCCCATTTATCTCTGTCCCTCTCACTGCACTTTTTCTCTTGAGCTGTTTTTTTTTTCTCTCTTGTGCAAGATGGAGTTAGCAGAGAGAGTGGATAGAGGAGGAAAGAAGGAGGCAAGATCACAAAAAAAAGTAGAGAGAAACTGATAATAGAACGGCAAAGCAGAGAGGAACACTGGAGATTAAAAAAAACAAACATCTAAGCGCAGCAGGAGAGACAAAATTACATCAAAACAAAATAAAACTGATCAAAAATTTTGTCAAGAGTGTCTGACAGGCAAAGAGCTCAGAGATGATAAGCTGTGACAGGAGTGCAGCGGTTTATTTTATGAATTTGTTTCATCATAATCTTCACTTTCTTCACTTTAGTTTCTCACACGTGCTGCCACACTTATTATTTAGCACGTCCTCCTTATTCATCAGCTTCACATTTTCACACTTGCTCAAACTTGCGATGTTTTGATAATCAGTTTCACATTTAATCATATATGACTCATTAGTGCAATCAGCATTTGTTACGTGTTAACCCCCTGATGTTTATTTCAGTAAAAACCTATTAGTACTGTACATTTATGAATGACCTGTTGGTTATTACATGTAGAGACAAGTGGAAAATATGTTCTACTGCTGATTTGAAGGCTGCAACATTTAATTATTTAAAGTATTTAATTAATTGAGTAATTAGAAGAGATGGTTTTGCTTTATTAAGGAGAAATAGTAAACATGCAAAGAGAAAATGATACAATGAAAATGATAAAGTTTCTTGAAACTCTTTTTGAAAGTACAGTAATGATTCTGTTTGAAATTTGTCACAAGCATGAGGAACTTTTATGATTTTAGTTTGATCATTATTTGAAATTATTATTGGAGTATATCTGTCTACTGTTCTTTGGGAGATATGGATACAAAAACACTGTTGAAAAATAAATCAGTTTTAATTATCTTATAATGTTTTGGTTCAGGTTTGGCTAAGATCAGGCATTAAAACATCTTGATAAAGTTAAGGAAAACATCATGGTTTACTTTGGTTAAGCTTAAGCTCATGTAAAAGTGGACATAGCGACCATGACGTCACTAATTGAAGCCTTGAGTTTGCCATCATGTACTTTTGGAACAAGAATTGGCCATATTTGGGTCAAGGAGTGCAGATGGGGATGTTGCCATGGTAGCAACTTGTCAATCGTGAGGTACCCTTGAGCATACCCTGCTTTATTATCTATTTTACTCGATATGGGACCATGATTTACAAAATAGGCTTAAGGCACTTCTGCTTACTTTTCAGACATCAGAGCTACATCTACTTCTCTTAAACAGTCTGTGGTAATAACTGTGTTTAGGGTAAAGGTAAAGAAAACAAAAAGATATTGATTGTTGGACATGGGAAATAAACAGCAGTCTTCTTTGTTATACTAAAATGCCTTTTTTGAACCAAATCATCCTAAGTGAGGACTGACAAATGTCATGAATTATTCAAATCATCAGGGGGGGAAATTTTGTCATTTATTCCCATATGCTGTTATCTTAGTCAGCACTCCTCTGGCAACAGCAGAGGGTCTCTCTATCTCCCCTCGCATGTTGTGCCTCAGGGAGGAGACTGACAGCAGAAGAGCAGACAGACAACACAGAAGGAGAACGAGGTGGGGCGGCAGAGTTGCAGCTGACGTTGTAGCAATTAGGAGGAAGTTTGTTTCATTCACTCAGCAAGTCCCCGAACCAAGTCTCTTGCCTGCATGAAATGTTTGGTAGTAAATTCAAAGCAAAAACTGAAACCTGAAGAGAGTATTCTCAATGTCTTGCTACAAACTGTCCCTCACTTGGAAAATCTTGGAAAAGTTTTATTCTAACTTTGGTCTTTTTGGGGAGGAGAGGGCTGAGGCACGGGTCTGGTCTTTAGGGGCAAGAAGGAGGAAAAGAAAGAAGAGGAGATGGGGGCCTGAGATGACAGGACGGGAGGGAAGGCTTTGGTCCCCATGAGGGCAGAAGACAGACGGGAGTGGGGGATAAACAGAGGAAGATGATAGAGAAGGGCCCGGCCTTTGGGGAGTAGTGTAATCTGAAAGCAAGAGACCAGCTGCAGGAAGGGCCAGCTGATGAAATCTGACAGAAAGAAGGAACGAAGAGAGAGAGAAATGGAGAAAGACCATTAAGAGTTGGTGATGGATCATTAAAAAGACATGTTTGGCTGTTTTCCTCTCTCTGATGTAGATTTGTGTGTGTTCTCTAAGGAAAGTGTTTCTTTGTGCATTTCCTCATCTCGCTTGCTCTTTCCCCATCTCAATGCCTCGCCACAACAAACACGCTCTGTGTGCTCCTCTCTCTCTCTTACAGTTTATTTCCTTTTCTATCCAGCAGGAAAATGGTGGTGAAGGTTATGGGTCTTTTTTAGACCCCGCAGCAACGCTGAGAGGGATGATTTCTGCTTTTCTAAAGATTAGTTCACACCACAAGACTGTTCAAACTACATCCTGCGAGGGCTGCTCGCGCAAACGCATCACAAAATTGTAGTTGTGAAGTCGTATGCACTTGATGATGGGGTAAAACAGTACATGGTTCAATACAATCATGAAATTTGGAATTCTTGCATTGCTCCGTCTTTTCTTTTCTCCATTCTTTCTAAAGCTGCAATTTTAGGCTGTCGCAGAAGAAAGATGAACAACGTGAAAAGAACGTGACAGTGGTCCCACATCACGCTGCGAGAGAGGTTCAAAGATGATCAGAGAGTCTTGGAACCAAAGAAATTTAGGATAACCTCCTCAAAATGCGACTGCTGCTACAAACTACTATCTACTGAGCCCTTGGGGTTCCCAAAACTTTTCCATGTGAAGCCCCCCCATTTTACAAAATTTCATTAAAGTCGACTGTTTTTCGGGCCTCTGCTTGGTGCTTTTGTTTCGAGTCATGGTGAAGTTTAGACGGTTTTAAAAACTCATTTGAGAGGTTCTCAAGGCACAGAGTGCATTTGAGGCATTCTTACAAAAAATCCATACATTATGTGTGCTGCATCATAATTGGGACTTTAACATGTCCAACTGTCCTTCGGATTTTCTGCAACTGAGCTCTTGTCATCCGGGCTGTTGGTGTGATTGTCAGGTCTTTTCATTTTTCAAAAACGTGTTTCAGGAGCAGAGCTGCTTCGTAGCAGCTCCAGGTCGACACTAACAGCTTATGACGTGTTGAATGATGTTCTGACTGGCAAACAATTAGAAAAACTGGCACGGCAAATACGATTTAGATATGTTTTATATTATTTTCAATTATATTTTATAATATTTCACATAATGATAATTATTAAAGCACTTTTTTAGCATTTTGCTGAGGACCCCTTAGCACCCCCTGGATGCCCCCACTTTGAAAATCTCTGTACTAACCAACCAGTAAGAATACATGAACATAATTTATATATGCTTTTTTAGCATATTTAGCATACTGCAAATATTTAACATGACCTCAAGCTCACACAGGGACACCTGGTCCACCGCTGACAGAACACAATACGCACGACTCTGGTTTTAATGTGAAGATATTAAAATACATATCATCATCACCACCTTGTTGCTGCTGTTTACATTCAACCTGACGCCAAATCAAAAAGTACATTACAGATTTATTTCCTAGTATGTACGAGTATGTATAAGAATATACATAAATTGTTTATTTTGTTTTATATTGTAACCTATTCCATTCTGAATTTAACTCATTATCTGTAAACATGTTGTATTTTGTGTGTAGCATGAAGGAGCTAAAACTCTAATTTCATCGTACAGCCCATGTGTTGTGTAATAATAATAAATGTCTCTGATTCCATGGCGTGTTTTCCCTCGCTATGACCAGATTCACACTCTCCTCCTCCTTATCTTTGGAATTTTTTTCCATACACATAAATACCGCTATTTCATGGGTTCCATTCTTGTTTAGCTTCATTGTTTACCACTGCAGGGGTGCAGATGGAAGACGTTTTCTTGTATCTTGACTTGTTTCGTGTCCTACAGTTCAGCAGGTGTGATTAGGCACAATAACTTTCATTTGGCTGTAACACAAGGTAGCATTTCCTGAATCAATTAGCAGGTTCAATAAACTTTGTAAAAGTCAAGCCATGTTACTTAGCCTCGGATGTTTCCATCAGATATTGCTGCATTTATGAACGTTTAGGGGCGGCACAATCCAATATGTATTTAAATGTCAGCTGTGAAGCTGTGGGTTGCCAGGTATATGGATTTCAGTGCAGAGTACCGACTCGTGCTGACACTGTGTGGATGAGGTGCGATGTGTCCATGCTGTTTGAAGGTTGTTTTAACCGTAATTACTTGCTTTTTCTGCCATTTTGTTTGCGAGATACAAAACCTTGTTAAAGAACACATAACTTCAAAAGTCAAAGTTTCTCAAACTCTCCATCTGCCACACAGTCTGCAGGCGAGAAAGTCAGCCTGGCAGACAGCGAGCTTGTTCAGCATCAACAGATAATCACACACAAACACACAAACGTGTCTACACACACATCCACGCACGCCAATAATCCAGTGTTTGTTATGTTGTAGGTGATAGGCCGCGCCTGGTGAGCCCAGAGACTCACAGACCATATTAGATCTGGATGACTGATCTTCCCCACCAATTTACTGGACATCCGTCTCTCTTTCTCTCTCACTCATCCCCCTTTTCGTGCTTCTATCTCTGACCATCTCCATAAACCTTCATCCCCTTCCCCCCTCTGTCCACGTGTCTTTTCACCCTGCCTGTCTCCAGCCTCTCGTTCTTTCCCAGCAAGCAGCGCGGCAACACGGAGAAGGTGGATAATCTCAGAACAAGCAATCAGCAGTGACGGATTGGCCATCTGGAAATTGGGGGAAAAGGGGCCATCCAATTATGAGCCGCTTGGGCTGCTCGGGACGGGTCATGATTGCAGTGATAATAAAGAAAAATAACTATTTTGTGATTCAAAAAGTCCGCCCAAAGCATTTGAGATTGCGCCTTATAATAAACACATTCTCCCATAATCCCCTCGCTCTAGAGAGTAGAAAGGCTAAGTGAGGGCGCCAACTTGAAATTAAATTTTAAAATTGCTTTTAAATTACTGCAACAAATCATAAAATTACCATGATATGTCATCAGAGATTAAAAACATGCTAAACATGAAATACTTGAGAGTTCAAATTAATGTCAAATGTTCATTGAATGATCTAGTCATCTTGTAGAAGGATTTTATTTTTTCAATTTCAATTTATTTTTTTATTTGAAGGGACAGTGCAAGTTGATGAACGTCATTACAGAGTGTAGAGACGTAAACAAGCCAGATTGTAGCCATAGGCTAATTTCCATCTGTTGTCCCCTGGCAGATGTTCCCTGAATTACAAAATACAAAACACATTTAAAAAGAAACACATATCACATTAACGGGAGAACAGTACAATTATATTAGGTACTACACCTGACAAAGTGCCGACGTGCCTCAATACATTAGATGTTTATGACAGTAAAATTGGGCAATATGTAAATGGAGTCTGGCAGGCAGTAAGACAGGCAGCCACTGCACTCAAACTCCAGATAATAGGCTTAACTTTACATTGACAGACTATTAACAGTTATAAACAGTATATATCAACTTGCAGTGCAGCTCTCATTGTCGCTTGTTATTGTCAGATTACAATGTTCTGCTCGTCTTGCACTCCTGCAGGAGGAGGAGGCGGGTTAAAACAACTCGCTTCAGCCATAAAATGTCTGTGTAGGTTCTCAGTCATCCAGGTCATGGTATCCGTAGCAAGGTTTGTTGTAGGCAACTGGACTTCATAGAGTTCTTGAAGCCATAAACTGTATATTAAATAGGACTTCAACCTAATTAATATTCTGTCTGTGGCTCCAACTTGCTAATTGGATTGCTTTTATTGTTACGTTTTGCTCCTATACAGTTAGCCCACTGTTACCAGGCTAGAAGCAGGACTCTGCGACTCTCAGATTGTGCATGTGGTTGTGTTAAATGTCACCATGCTTCAGCCACTGTAGTGATTAGTTTGAGCGTGCGTGTTCTCTGCTGAATATTTCTGCATTCCAGTCAGTCCGTATGTTTTTATTTTAAGCTTTTTTTATGTTCACATGTGGGTGGGGTTGAAAATCAAATGGCAGGACTGTTGTTTTATCGCGCAAAAACCGAAAAGAAAAACACGACAATGAAACACACAGAAGTATGTGTGCCCTGATCATACTTCGTGCTTGGAAGAGAGTAATGAACAGCATTATACTCGGAAAGGCTTTTGTCCACTTAATTTAATTCTAACCAATTTCATAACAGGTAATTGCATTTATGACTGAACTGTGTCTCCGGGTTCATAAATTGACGATGACTAATGACGGTAAATGTTCTGTAATCCCATAAAAGTAAGAGTGGCTGGGCCATTTATTAATATTAACCCACAGGAGTTCATGATATATATTTATCAATGCATTAGATGATGATGAGTCATGCATTAGTTGTGCACTAATCAGGCTGCACCCTCATTACAGAACGTAACCAGCCATTTTCTTAATGAACTGCTTATGATCACTTGAGATGAGAGAAGATCCCTCGATGCCCTATTAGGTTAATTACTACCTACATGTGTGACTAATCTATTTGATAGATAACATACTGTATTTTTGATTTATTTTGTTGTTGTTGGTCTGACACAGACGGTTGGCAGATGCAGAATCCTGAATAAAGAATGTAATTAACTAAAGTGAAGAACTGATTCATGAAAAGTTCTGGAGTGCTGGAGTTTGTTTGTGCTGAAACTTTTTGGGCTCTCACACCCGAGAATCAGCGCAAGGGCAAGAATACAGTTACGCTTTTTTTGTCAAAAGCTTATTTTTGTGCGTCTAAACAACTTTTTTGTTTGCCATCACAGATTGCTTTGTCTGGTGTGACAACTCAATTCCTAGTGAGAATCTGCGATGTTAATTAAAGTAAGTTTCATCTTATCTTCCCGTAGAGAAAATGAGAGAATTTCATTAGCGCACAGGTGCTGCAAAAACAAAGATTCCACACCTGGAGTAAAAGAATGCATTTTATTGTTGCTCACAAAAGAAGCAGAGAGGTAGAGAAGAGGTTTCCGGTGGGGAGATTTATAACGTCTTATGCTGCGATCAGACTACACAATCTTTTTTGTCTTTCAAGGTGGTTACTGTGTTGGATTGAGCGAGCCATAAATTCCGGCCAAGGTTTGGCAGAGAGACATGGCAGACTTGTTGGACCCTGACCAATCATAGCCTGCCATCTTTCATGACATACATTGGTGATCAGGGAGGAGGTGCCAGGGACTGACATCACTCCCCCTCCTCAGCGCACCAACAGCGTACAGTAAGAACCCTTGATTGTCGCTCTGATCCTTTTTCTTTCCCAGTTGGTAGAAAGAGGTCCAGTGTGTGGGTTAGTTGCAGGATCACATCGCCTTGTTTGCAGCTGTCTGTAGAAGAGTGCAGTGTTTTAAACTTCAGCGAGAAACTGGCTGAGCTCGGCTTGGCTCAACTCGGGGTCTGGTATCAGGCACTTTTCTCTATTTCATTTTCCACTGCAGACGCTGCCCCATCAACGTAGGCAGGTTTCTCAGCCGACCGTCATTGCGACGCTGCGTGAAAATGCTGTGACATCGTTTTCCACGCGACACAAGCACAGGAACGCTGGAGAATATCAAAGGGACGGAGCTCATTTTCAGTTTGTGGCTGTTTGTCACAGCAAGGAGACAAACTCCGTTTCAGGCGAGGCTAAGGGCAGCAAACAAAAGTCTGCTGAATAAACAAGAACTGCTGGTAAAAATCAAAATCCACCTGAGTGCATACGAGGAGACGTCTCTGGTTTCTCCATGATATGCAAGTGGCAGTTCTCTCCGACCAATCAGTGGTATGCAGTGTTTTAGCTCCACCTTTTAGTATCAGCTCAGCTTGCTTGGACCCTCAATTGAGGTTATACCCAAAAAGTACCAGTATCCACAACTTTTGCCAAGGAAAAAAAGAACAAGACAGTTCAAAGCGAGTTGAGTCAAGACCAACCAAGCAGAGCTACCACGCAGGGAAAATGATGCATGATGCACGCACGGGATAAAACGAACTATGGCTGCACCCAAAACACTAATTTTGTCCAGTCAGGCCATTATCAAGCTTATACTTTGTAGTCTGATTCCAGCATAAGCCTGAAGTCAGTTTCACTGTTTTAAAATTTTTCAGCTAAGTTGAAATAAAGCCCATGTAACTAAAGGACCAAGACTTTTCCTAAATGTGTGCAAATGCAAAATAATGTGTATTTCTGCCTTGAATGACCATAGTGGTCACATTAACACTGTATCATTTCATTCCTGCTGTTGAAGATGTGCGTCACCTTTCTAGTTGTTCTTTTAAACTATTGCAAAGCTAAAACATAGCTTTAGCTTTGAGCTAAAACCAAGAAGAAAGGAAAGCTTTGAAAAATATCAGAACGAAATGTCAGCAAGAAGGAGAAGCACTGCCGCAGAGGCTTTTGCCACACTTCAGAGCCTTGATGAGTCTGATGGAGGAGCAGGTTCATATCCTAATACATTTGAATGCTGCACATCTTTTTTTTTCTTCTCCACAGTCTCTGATAAAGATGAGGCAACACCAATATTATTGGTGGGTTATTACACTATTTGTAGAAATAGATTCAGTATTGGCTGCACGGGATTGTTTCCGACTCGTGTGATCCACTGATCCAAACATTTTCAGTAACTCTAGAGCCAAAATTATTGAAAAAAGGAGTAATCATTTACAAATTTCATAACATGTTTTATCTAATGAAACATTCTGCTTATAAATTATAGGCTAGCTGTGTTCTCTTGGCACTTAGCGCTCCATTTGAACCTATGAATTATAGAAATTGAGGATTTTGTTTGATTTAAAGCTTCATTTGAAAACCTCAATAGAAGCTTCGAATGTAAACATGACATGATAATAATCATATTTAGTACAGCCTAATGTAAGTGGTCAAAATGACTACTAAACAGTAGTTATAGTGTCACAATGACAGTTCACCTATAAATCAAAAAGTGCTGTTGCAGAAGTGTGATTGTTTTAGTGTGAGTTGCCAAGTTTTGGAGATATGCGCCCTGGAGATGTCATCAAAACCATCGAAATGGATAAATAGCACTACAGGCAAGAGGGAAAATATCTATTTTTGATTTTCTGGTGAGCTGTCCCATTAAGCCGACATGTGCACATCTACAAATTGGGATGCAATTCGCAGTGGTTCTGTCTAAAATACACAACATACAGTTGTTTCAACTACATCTGTCTCCATAAAGAGGTCAGTAGTCTTCAGCTGTTTTACAGTCTGATGTTCATTACATAGAATAGAGAATAAAGATATCAATTACAGGCAGATCGACTCATGAGCTGACATGAGCGTTTAAGATGCCGGTGTTCTTCCCACAGATCATTTCTGACATATCATATACAGTAGAATTTGCATACAACGCCGAGATTAATAAAAAAGAGCTGGTGGTAGAGAACAATCGGGTCCTGACATAGAGAGCGGGAGAAACGAATGAATACAAGATGTGGTAAATTTTTAATCCTTCCAGAAGAACGCCTGACTCCTTAGCGAACAGAGCGGACTGATCTCATCTTCTACTGAAAGATGCATACAATTCTACGACTTAATAAAAAAGGCTATAAGGTTGTTAAAGGCAAAGTCAACAGAAACTCAAATCTATAACTGCCTTCTAACCATGTCCTTTAGGGTCTTATAGACATAATAATTTAGTAAGCATCCAAAAAGTATTAGAAGATTGTTTTAATTTAACTTTTCCGGATATTGGATTTGAATTGCGTGTGCTTGTGCTCAGACATTTTTTTATGCAAATTACGCAATTAATTCCATGAACCAATAAAAAATCCACGTCAGTTGCTAAGATGTCCCACCGATGTAATAAAACCTCTTCTTGGCTCCCACTGGCTTAATCTACCTCTCTGAGTGTGAGCTAAGTCAACAAATCCGTCATTTTACCTCACAGAAATCAATATACGCTATATTCAAAGTGTTTTCAACGCGTTAGTTTGCCGTCAGACACGCCGTTCCAAACGGGAACTTAAGACACTTTGTATGCTCTCTTCACAGTCAGAGACAGGAGTTTCTGGTCTACTGCTGCGCCAATCCACAACAAGTAGTATTAGTTTGGATCCAAACTAATATGTTAAAACACCAAAGTCACACAATAACACAAACAAATGAACCAATTGATAATCGATAGTGGTAGTCCAGCAAATCCCATGTTCAGTCAAAGGTGTCTTGGTGGATTTGAAGAAAGCATAGATGGTGGCTTCAGTTCCCCCATTGCTAAAGGCTGCCACCCACCCAAGTAATGCGCTGAAAATGTTCTAAGTCTAGCCCACGC
>JAJHUR010109976.1:0-12489 GCA_027495735.1 Lutjanus campechanus | reverse complement strand
GGGGGGGGGGGGTATTCTGCCTGCTGAATGCTGAATTAAACTATGCTGACCATTCTGATGGGGTATCAGCTACCCCGCGAACTTGCGCTCGCATGGGGCTGCCTGGTGCTGGGCCAGGAGAATCCTGTTCAGAAAAATGCGGCAAAAAAGAAAAAAGATAGATCAGGATGTGGAAGATGACAGTATAGTTCCAAATTCCTACCTATAGGGCTAACATTAGCGCTAATGTTGCTATATATATTATATTAATATTCTACTTACAGTGAGTTGTTCCCACGTAGGATGTGGAATGGCGTTCTCGGGCATCGGTGGACGTTCAAATGGAAAACATGCGCGAGACTTGCCGTTGATCCGAGAAGTCTTCCCAGGGGTCATTGCTACAGATGACACTGTAATGACAGTGGGAAAAAAAAGAAAAAAGAAGGTAATAAATCAGAATATGGAATTAGCACGCATGGTTCCAATTTCTCATCTATAGCGTTAGCATTAGCACTAACGTTAGCTCGAAAATTAGCATGGTCTGAAAACGACCTTTTTACGCTTTAGAAGGTGTCAAAAGTCGGTAAACACTAACAAACACATGTTCTATGAAGCGCGGCGATGAAAAACAAACATTTTCATCCACGAAATATCTACTTACAGTAAGGTTTATCCTTGCACATATCTGCTGCAGCCGCCACCATTCAACTTCCGGAATCAGAACAACTTCCGCGTTACGTAGAATGTTGTCATAAAGGCCTGGCTATAAATGGTAAATTGGAAGTTCCAAAATCAGACTGAAAAAATTCCAAAATGACAAGCACCACGCCAATGGGAAGCCCGGCCCAGACAATGTGGGGTGGAGCTCGGTCCTGAGTCTCTCAGCACCTTGCGGTCCGAGATACTTCGAGTTAAAAACTGACAGATTGAAAGCACTGTATCTCCTGAAGGCTGAACAGGAGCGACAAGGAACCGACACCATCCCATTTGGCCCTAGCGGCCCAAGAGCTCGGCTGCAAAGTTGTACCCATCTGACCGCGTTTAACGTCATTTTCCCACATCATTCCAAATTCTCATCTACAGGATTTTTTCCTATAGATGAGAATCTGGAAGGTCAGCCCTAACCCTAACCCTAGTCACACAATTCAGCAGTTATGGAAATTATGGTGGAAAAATAAGCCCTAGATATTATAGGACCCGTTAAGGAAAAGCTGGGATCACAGTTCCCCGGTTTGTTCATCAACTGGCAACAGCGGGGAACATACAAAGCGGGGAACATAGGACTTTTTTTGGGAAACAGCGGGGAATATAGGACCCTTTTTTTGAAAAAGGGTACATAGGACCCAGGGAACATAGGGATGACCCCATAAAGTCTTACACATCACTTCATTGTCAATGCTGTCTGTTTTATCATTAGTATTTATCTTTATTGTTGGGTAAGCCTTTTTTTTTTAAATTTAATTGCCTGATTTGGTCGCACCCTTGATTTTTTTTTTATCCTGTTTTAATCATGTGAAGAACTTTCTTTTGAAACCTTACCTTGTCCCTAAGATGTAAAATACTCCTACAAAGCCTCACCTCAGACAGGGCACTGTACACTTTTTGACTGTATTAAAACTATCAAACCAACAGCTAGTTGCACAAATGCACTGAGCATCTAAGGTATAGAAGCAACAACAATATAGTTGAGGCTGGGCCAGGTTCAGGCAGACAAAATACTTGATTTGGTTTAGGTAAACATTGTGGTCCGGGTTCAAATGACTACCCGCTTATGTTAAGGTCATCGTCAGGGTTACAATAATAAAAATGCTTAAACTTCTCCAACAATCTAGGTCATGCTTTGCAAAAGTAAACAAAAACAAAACTGACTGTTGGCTGGAAATGGGACCAACCCCAGCTCAGGAAATCACATAAGTCTTTGCAGCCTTGGATTCCTCACTTCACTCAGTGCTTTCAGCCGCTATGCCAATGAGGACACGCTGACAGGTCAAACTGAAACATTTCGATGTCCCTGTGTGCAGCTGCCACTCATCAATACAAGTTTGTCTTCCAGGGAGAGTTGAACGGAGACAGTCTGCCAAGGAAACAATGTGTCTGCCCATCTGTATTCATTCTGTGGTGATCTGGGAAGGTGCCTGCTGGCACTCACTCACGCTAACACACACAAACACTCAGTGCTGCTAAATATGTTAGACAGTCCTGAATAGGTCTGTCCCAAATACAATTTTCAGGGCTTCAAAGCTTCAGTAAGAATTACCTGTAAATGATGTTTTTCTACTGTTCTGTGCTCCTGTATCACATGCAATTCATCTGTTTTTTTATGTGCCTTGATTTTGAGACAAATTAAGCTCAATTTCTTACTTGAACATTTTTTCCTCTCTTCAAAAAAAATGAAGCATTTGGATGTCGATTAGCAGTAGAAGCTTCGAAGCATTCGGGTCAGCCCCAGTCCTGAACAAATGTCTTTCAGTGTGTCTGTCGATGCAAATTCTGCAAAGAGCAAGACACTTCCACACCTGTAGACCGACAGGTGTGAAGGAGAGGACAATAAAAATTTAAAAAAAGACTCCCAAACACTGCGACCTGCACTTCCAATCAAAGATATAATAACAAAGTTTTGGTTTAATCAGGTGATTAATCTGAAGGTCGTTCTACTGAATCAATCTTTGATTGCAAGAGCAAAAAGACTCTAAGATGCCCACTCGTATTCTTTTTTTTCATCATATGAGCATCAACTGGAAATTATCCCTACTTTCCAAAGTGTTATCACTTCCACAAAAGTCTTTACCATCCAAGAAACGTCCTCGCGTTCAAAGACTTTCCTCACTATTCAAAATCAAGCGTCTTTCCCAAGGACACTTTGAAGAAAGAGGAATGTTCTTCTTTCCATACAGAAGTCATTCAGCTAAACTGACGACCGTCTCAGTGCTTCCTGCTGCTAAAGAGTTTCCCGCTTTCTCTGTGCTGACATTCATTTCTTCAGATTTCTTCAGAGACAAGATGCTTTAATGTGAGCATTTCCTGCAGCTCACCCTCCTTCCCATCATCAGCAAGGTTCAGGATAGGTCCATGTACGCAGCTGCCACTCATCGACATGATTTGTCTTCCAGAGAGAGTTTAACTGAGGCGGTCTGCCAGGCAAACAATGTGTCTGCCCATCTGTATTCATTCTGTGGTGATCTGGGAAGGTGCCTGCTGGCACTCGGTCACACCAACACACAGACAAAGGAACACATAAACACAAAGTGCTGCTAAATATGCAGAGTCCCCAACAAATATGTATTTCAATGTTTCAACAGAAAAGAACGTGACTGTGCATTTTAACAGATTTTACTGACAAACGTGCTCAGTTTACAAAAATGTCTTCACTGTCCAAAAAAATCTTTACTGTCCAGGAATGTGTTTGCTTTCCAAAGAAAAGTCTTCACTTTAAAAGTGCCTTCACTGTCCAAAAATGTGTTCACCTAACGGAAAGGTCTTTACAAATGTCCTCACAGTCCAAAAATCTGAACACTTTACAAAAGGACATTGTACAAGAATGTCTTCACTGTCTTAAAATGTCCCTACTTTCCAAAAATGTCTTCGCTGTCTGAAAAAAATGTGTTCACGTTACAAACTTGTTTTCAATGTCTAAAAATTACCTCACTTTAGAAGAGTGTATTCACCGTCCAAAAATGTGTTTAGGCGCCACAGTATATCTTTAATTCACCGGAGAAATGTCCTCACTTCCCAGAAATGTCTTCACTTTACAAAACAATGTCCATACTATCTAACAATGTCCTCACTTTGACAGAATGTTCTCTATAATAAATTGTTTTCACAAAAAGTCTTCTCATCTTTTAAAAACAGACCATGTTTTCAAAGAATGTCCTCACTTTCCAAAATTGTCCTCGCTTTCAGAATACATCCTACTTTCCATCAAAAAACAAACAAAAAAAAACTTTGGTTTCAGAAAGTGTCATTTCCTCCTGAATGTGTTTGCTTTCTCAGAGGTCCTCACTCTTCAGGGCCAAAATTGGACAGAAATGCAGGCGCACACAAACACAAAATAATTGACCATGATTTGGCTGCGGTTTAGAACAAATGTCAACAACAATAAAAATGTCACTTGGCTGTCACACCCACAGTCCAATCTAAACCCTGCATCAGTCCCTGAAATAAATTGAACAAATGCAGAAACTGACTTGTCCAACCATTTTGTTTCTCAACTCTGTTTTGTTTGCCAAACCGTGTCTTCACTTGTTTCACTTTCCTAAAGTGTAGTGACTTTCCAAAAAGGTCCAACAAATTGTCTTTTCAAATTGCCTTGATTTTTCTAAAAAATGTCCCAGCCCTCTAAATATGTACTTGCATTCAAAGTGTCCTTACTTTCCAAACATGTTGTCACTTTTCAAAAGATGTCCCCGCTTTCTAAAGTGCCTGCTAACAATGTGCTCACTTTCACAAAACGCCCTCATGCAGTAACATGTCTTAAACTTTCCAAATATTCTCCCCACTTCCAAAAATTACCTTGCTGTCCAAAAATGTCCTCAAATGATAAAAATGTCTTCACTTTTCAAATTGTCCAGACTGTCTTCACTTAAAAATGTTGCTGCATTCCAAAAATGTCCTTATGTTCCAATCTAAAAATCTAAAAATTGTCCTACTTTCTAAAATTGCAGTTTCATTCAAACGCATCCTTTTTTTAAAAAGTGTCTACATTTTCTTAAATGTCCTCATGCTCCAAGGTCTCACACTGGTCCACTGAGCACACAAACACAAAATAATTGATTTGGACGCAGTTTAAAACAAATGCTTCTCACAATCAGTGAACAGTGACAACATGGTGTTGGACAGAAACGGCAATAAAAATGTAAATAAAAATTTGGCTGACTGATCCACAGTCCGAGCCAAATCCTTCGTCCATCCTGGAAATAAATACAGAAACACTGGCAAACAGAATAGAGTTGAGGGAAGAAAATGGAGGGATAAAAGTCAAATAAATGTCCTAACTTTTTAACTTTCCAAATTGTCTCAACTTTCCTCACTTTTCAAAAAATGTCCTCACTATGCAAAATATTCTAATTTCCCAAATTGTCTTGACTTTCCTAAAAAAATCGCTAGTTTCCAAAACTGTCCTCACATTTCAAGTGTCCTCTCTTTCCACAAATGTGTTCACTTTCCTAAAAATGTCCACACTGTCCAAAATGCTTTCTAATACTGTCCTCACCCCCATGCAGTAATTATCTTTCCAAATACTCCCTTCATGTCACGGTTGGGGTGTAAAGTCAATGGAATTTAACACTGGAGGTGGACCCAAAAATGCAGACGAGAGCACTGGTGCAGAGTTCAAAAAATGTAATTGTAAAACAAAACAAAACAAAGGGGAAACAAACTCAGGCTTACTTCAATGAGGGATCCAAACGAAAACAAAGCCAGGCAAAAATCCACAAATCCAAAAACACCAAAAAGGGGAAAATACATCCAACAAGCACTGGAGAAACACGAAAAATCCAAAAAGGGAGAAAACCAAAAAGCACAGGAGAACACACTGGAAGGACACGGGAAACTCTACACCAAAACAACACGACGAACTGACAAACACAAAGAGACACACAGGGACTAAATAGGCAGGGAGGTAATCAAACACAGGTGGGTGGAAAACAACAGGTGAACGAAATCAATGATCAAAAAGGGCGGGAAAAGAACAAAGACAGGAAGTAAAACAACAAAGACACACATGGGAAAACCAATACTACAAAATAAAACAGGAAATGACCAACAAAAACACAACCATGACACTTCACAAGAATGTTCTCTTTTCTAAAATCACCCTTCCACTTAAAAAAAAATTGTTATTTTGCAAAAATATATCCTCCAAACTATCTTCACTCTCCAAGGTCTCAAACTTGTCCGTCATAAAGTCAGAGGTACAGGAGCACACAAACACAAAATAATTGGCCATGATTTGACTGTGGTTCAAAACAAAACTCTCTGACAGAAAACAACCATAAAAATGTTACTTGGCTGACCCACAGTCCAAAATCCAAAATCCTGCATCAGGCCCTTAATTAAATTAGTCAAATGCAGAAAAGCTGTCGAGTTGAGAAAACAAATGTTTAAAAAAGGTCTTTAATTTTTGCTTTGATTAATTCATGGGTTAGTTTAGGCGGGACATGGAATAAACCAATCAGAAAGTCAGCTTTCATCACCTTTAAGAAGCAGGTGCACCAGGAGTGCAAGCAGTGGCAGCATGATGGCAGATTTACCAGGAGGAAACAAAGAGAAAAAACTTTCGAGTGAGGAGACAGATCTCCTGGTTTGGGAAGTGAAAGCACGAGAGCAAAAAGCAGTTTCATATGTAAACAGTTTATTTAACATTACCATCTGCAAGAATTGATACAGTACATGAACCTTTAAGAGTCATGCAGATATGTAACCGGTTAGGTTTTACACTGAAGTACCTTGAAATCATGTTGTAATTTATAATTCATTATTATCATTGTTATGCAGCTCAGCTGGCTGAGGAGAGAGAGGAAAAGAAACCTGACCCAGACGAAGCTGTATTTTAATCTGGCTGGACACCCACCTGAGTCCGATCGAGGCGCACCTTCGCAGTCGGCCGTTCTCCTTTCTCCTACTCTTCTTTGTCCTCCTCGCTCCTCCGTCACGCTAACACTACTGTGGGTGGAGGAAACAGAATCAGAAAGTGCAAAATTACACAAGTTATCCAGCGGGTACATCCCACCAGCATCAGGCTCTGACAGAAACACACAGACCTTTTTCTCCTCAGGTCGGTCTGGTCACATGTTCAGATGTAACATCTTGTTATTATTATTTAATCCTCGTTTTTCTGGTTCCAATAAACACAGACACAAACACTCCAGCTGCTCCAGCTGTCATCTGACTGATCTGTTAAAGACGTTCTGACAGCTGTGATCCTGTTGTGTGCGTACTTTTCAGGTCTATTGAGATTTATTAGGCTTTATAATTACAATAACAATTCGTTATTAACAAGAATACTTTACATACACACACTGTGTGTATAAATGAAAGGTGTTTTGTGATTGTGGAGTCGTGTGTGTGTCTCAGCCAAATGCACCGGATGCTATCTTGTGCAGGCAGACCAATTGCAACACAGATTTTGCGCTTCGACCAGGTTTTAGCCGGTCTGAGGTGCAAGTGGTTTTTACTCCAGTGCACCAAGCAGAAGACAGAAAACATGCTGGACTGTGCTTTCATTTTGCCTTTTATTTTTAGACCTCCCGCCCATGGTTGCACAACAGACCAGGCACAAGTTAATTTTTTATCTTGCAGACGTGGCAAAAATGGCAACTGCACCGGTATACACCGGGTGTAAGATAAAGCCCCAAATGTCTTCATTTTCCAAAAATGGCTACATGTTTACAAAATATTCATCACTTTACAAAAATGTTCTCCCTTTGCAAATTATCTTTACTTGTCTAGAATCCCAGTCCAAGTGTCGCCTCTTTCCAAAAATCTCCACATTCTGTGTCCTCAGTTAGACAAATTTCCTCACATTCCAAATGTCCTCACTTTACAAAAATGTCCCCACTGTCTAAAATCCTTTCTAATAATGTCCTCACTTTCACAAAACTCCCTCATGCAATATAATGTCTTAACTTACAAAAAAGTGTCCTCACTTTCTAAAAAGTCTTCATTTTCTGAAAACTATCCTCACTTAATCAAATGTCCTCCTTCTCCAAGGTCTCAAACTTGTCCGTACGAAAGTCAGAAGTACAGAAGCACACCAGCACAAAATAATTGGCCCTGATTTGGCCGTGGTTCAAAACAAATGTCTCTCAGGCAGTGAACAGTAACAACATGGTCTTTGAGAGAAAATAACAATGTTACAAAATGTTACTTGGCTGACTGACACACAGTCCGACCCAAATCCTGCGTCAGACACCGAAATAAATTGGACAACCACAGGAAAACTGGCAAACAAAAAGAGTCGAGAGAACAAAACAGAGGGACAAAAGTCAACGAGGCCGAAAATAAAGTGTCAAATCATTAAGCCCCAATGAAGCAGAATAACAAGATGGAGTTCATAATCTATTAATGAGACACCTAGTTATGATGCTCGGCGTTCTGCCACGGCAAACGGGGGACATGTCACTGCTGCTGTTTATCTGCCACCACTAACTCACCCAGTGCGACGTCTGATTACTGCTGGGATCTTTCTGTCTCTGCTGTCAGTGGGAAACTTTGGACTGATCTGTCAAAGTGGGAGGAAGAGCTCCTCTAACCGACTCATTAAACCAAGGATCTGATGTCACAGGCTTTGTTGTATTGGTTTAATCTGATCACTGGAGGTCATGGAAGAGCAATCATGAAAATGTAAATGTTCTCTTGTGTTTGGTTTGTATCCACAAAAAGGCTGAGAAGTTGTCTGTTCAATTTTTAAAAGACATTATCATTACGCAATATCTTTCCTTTGTGGAAAATATCTTAATTAGTGTTTTCAGAGTGAGTATGAGTATGTCTTTTCAACAAACTGAAAATGACCTTTCAGAATTATTTAAACCAGATTTTAAATGAAAATTGTGTGCTGTATGTCAGGGCTGCTTGTCTTCCTTCGTTATTGTGCTCATATTTAGTCAAATTAGTCTTTTGAGAGACTGAGATGTGTTCAAGACTTCCATAATATATACTATAACTTGAATTTAAGCACTTAGCAACTTATAACTTATTTACTTATTCCTCTTTGTTCCCTGTGACTATCTGCCTCCATCAGACTCTATCCTGTGCAGCATGTTGTGTCTCGTTAGCCGTTTTCAATTCTAAAGTCGCAATTTCCGGCCAAGTTGTTTTTGGCCTCCCTTGTTTCGTCTTTCCAGGTGGAGTCCATCTCAGGGACTTTAGGAATGCGGTCCTGGTCCATCGTCCATCCGTCAGTGTTTAATTTCCAGCGGCAGTTTATGTTTTTGTACAGGTCTTTGTTGACCGTCATCTTTTCTGGCCAAAAGATGCGACACATCCTCCGAAGACATGCATTGTGGACTACGTTGTTTTCCATGTCACTCTCAACCACTCGCAAGCATCCTGAGCCATACAGCAAAACTGATTTCACACCGCTGTTATACAGTCAGACCTTGTTTTTTCCGCTGTACTGTGTTAACTTCCAGATGGTTTGAAGGCTTGCAAATGCTCTGTGAGTTGTCCCGAGCCTGATACTGATGTCTTTGCTGCAGTCTTATTGCGAAGACTTCCTCGACATAATTGAGAGAGTTGCCATCCACGTTGATTGGTGCATGCTGATGAATTTATGCAAATCACTTGGGTTTTGGAGATATTAATGTTTAAACCCATCTGTTTGGCAAATGTGTTAGTCCCAGAGTGTGATTTGTGGAGAGAATAGCCAGGATCAGGATTCTTCTAGCTGAGTAAAGAGAGTCCACTGGATGCCTCTGGGCTTGTCTGGTCCAGTCGATGGCAATCAGAAAGAGTATCGGAAAGATGACACATCCCTGACATATACCAGATTCCACGGGGAACCAATCAGTGAGGTTTCCATTTACAATGACAGCACACTCAAATTAATTGTAAGACATCCTCATCAGTGCAGTCATCTTTTGGGGAACTCCATATGATTGCACGATCTTCCACAAGGTGTTACAATGTAAGATGTCAGAAGCTTTCTAGAAGTTGATGAAGTTGACCTATAACGGATTGTTTCACTCCAGTCATTGCTCAGTGATGTTCCTTAGAGCAAAGATCTGGTCTTCCTTTCCTGAATGCTGCCTGTTCCTGCCTGTCTGGGCTTACAAGATCATTAGAAATGCTAAATAAATGTCTCCTACATTTTAACACAACTGTTTAATGAACAAGTCCAGTGTTTCCCAAAACTTTTTAAGAATTATAAACCATTATGACCCAAGTCACAGTAAGCCTTGCCAATAAATTCTTGTTCTTCCTGACCATTTTTACTGCCATTTCCACATCACTCCATATTATCTTGAGGCTTTATTGAAAACATATACAAATATTAAAACTTTAGAAATGAGAAATACATTCATTTAGGCTGAGTTAACTGGCCATCTCATTGTTTTTATTTCCTCTTATCAGGAAAATAACAAGAACATTTTAACTTACTTCGTAAATTAGACAAAATAACTTTTACTTTTTTTGTCTCATCTCAGCCCGAGACTAATTTGAGCCCAACTGAAGATCTTTTTTGTCTCACTGCACTGATCTTAACTGTGTCTTAAATAATCAGCTCTTGCGATAACAGTGAGATCTAAAAGAAAACTTGGTTGTCGTAAACAAGATCTTAACTTTAGCTCAGTGGTCAATCTAAAGGCTTGTTGCTCCGTACAGTCGCAAGGAGAAACTTCTGAGACTCCTGCTTTTTCTTTTGTTTTTTTTCTCCAAAGGGGAGGGTTAGGAGGAACAGGTGAGACTCAAAATAAGAATCTGATTTATTTATTTATAAGACAAAGAAAAGACGATAGTGAGAAACAAAGTTTTCATTTGGGTCTGAAAGTCAAGTGGTAAACGTATCTACACACCCTTTCAATCATGGCCACTGCTGTTTATAAAGCATATCAAAAGTTCCAGTTTCATCCCAGCGTCCAACTGTAGCCTTAAACTGATGCGCCACATGGTTTGGTAAACAAAACCATCATCATCATTGGAAACTGGAAAAGGGCAGGCACTTTCACAAATTACTTCGCGGGTGATTGTATGATTTTTTTTCTTAACTAAACAACAAAATCAACAAAATCCAGTCTGCTAATTTTTACAGCTAGACCTAAAACTAGAGATTTCAATGACTCTTTCGAGTAATTCAGTAGATAATATAGCTGATTCATTTCACTACATGCATCAGTAACTTTCTACCACAATAATGATAGCTAAATCTGACGCAGTGACCATCTCAAATGACAAAAAGGTCATCTGCTGTGTTGGTCTCTACAGTGACAATCTGCTGGCCCTGGTTCTGCCCCCGTGTCCTGTATACAAACTAAATAAGCCTGACAGAAAACTGAATGAAGGGAGAAAAGATTAGTTACAGACCTGGAAAGCAGAGATTATAAATATGGTGTCAAATGTTTGAAATGCATTAGAACTTTCTTTATCCCATCCGCCCTCTAATGCCCTCGGCAGTAAATACATCCTGTCCCAAATACTTTCCAGATAAGAGACCATTAAAAGGACGCTGACATTAACCCAATAAACACACTGAAAAACCACAGCAAAATATAACTGGGCATCACAGACGTTATCAAAACACAATAATAATCCCGTCCCCTGGCGGTTTCTTTCTCTTTCAGTCCACATGTGGACTGTCAAATCCTTTTTTAATCACATTTAACGCAGTTTGTAAATTCTGCCACCAGCAAGTATCTATCACATTAAAACAAGAACAAAAGTAGTTCAATGATGTCATGAAGTAGTGTGGGATCATGGGAGTTCTTCTTTGTTAAACAACCAGACTTTGCAGACTTCCTTCCTTCCTCGCATATGCAACGTATCCTGTGTTCTCCCCAAAGTTATAGCAGTTAGCAAGCAATGGCTAACAGGAAATGCATTGATTAAATTATGGATTTCTCTGTGTTTGAACATTGTTGGAAACATTTGGGATAATCTAAGTACACAACTTAACAAAATATTGCATTTTTTGACAATTTAATCTGGAAATGTTACATATTATTGCTGATGCATCATCTTATATGTATAAGTTAAAGCAACAACAGGGAGCAAAGGGGATATCTTGCCATCAGCAGGCGACCAAATGAAACGCACAGTTACCTAGAGCTGTGACCTGATCGTCATGACAAAGCAACAGTTTAATGCAACTGCCTCAATAATTATGTTTTATTGGACTTTACATTGTGGCATACTGTCATAAGCATAACATAGCTCCTTTAAAGAGATCAGAAACTTAAACTGAGCACTAACTTGTCAGTCTGGCAGTAAATGTACAGTTCAGGTTACAGTGTGTCAGTTAATAACTGCAGCAGAAAAGTCTTGTCTGTTCCCCAAATGCTGTAAAAGCAACGGGATTAGCCCTGAAGTAAGCTAAGCAGAAAAAGCTCAAATCAAGCTAATGCTACCGCTGTACCTTTTCAACGTCAGCTCAGTGCGATTGTAATCCAGACTTGAACAGCTGTGTCTTTTTTTAGACATGATCAAATAAATCATCTGTAGTTATTAATCCTTTTTTTCCTGCATGTTAGCTGCCCACTGGTGATCCCAAGATGAGTCTGTTGACAAATCAGAGGCTGTGTTCCTGCCTTGTGTGTGACAGCACTGAAAAAAATTTGCAGTGATGACAGAAATTCGTGCAAAAGAGAGAGTTGACTGAGGTGCTCAACTGTCATTGAAGCACAGCGAAAAGGGTCGGGATTTAGGAAGGGACATTTGTACCTCTTTATTAAGTTAACTGACCTCTCTGCCGATTATCTGGCAGTAACCTGCAACTCTCATAACTTTGGGTCAAACACACTCAGACTTTTACCCAGGAGACCTCTGTTTGTGTCCCATGTCAAACCAGAAGTCAACGTT
>JAJHUR010109970.1:2226-23456 GCA_027495735.1 Lutjanus campechanus | reverse complement strand
AATAAATGAAAAATTGATTCCTGTATACCTATTCTACACACTCTGTACTGTATGCTGAGCAAAGCTCACAGAGCAATAGCTGCACAGCCCCAAAAGACGAAACATCCTGTGTTCATGGTTACCCTCTTTACCTGAGAACAACAGCACCTCACCCCCAACTGTGAAAAACTCCTTTGTATTGATGTGTTTTTCTCCTTATGGATATCTGCACAAATAAGCACTAAATATACAAATAAATAGAAAACTACCACGTACATATTTTCATTTTTTCCACATTCTTCATAGTTTTCATAGACTTGTTTCTGTTTTAGTAATTTATTTGGCACTTAAATAAACGTCAGTTGATTTGTGCTCCTTGCTTTAAATTATTGCTGTTCTTGTTGAATTCCTCTGCAAAAATATGGAGTAATGTAAATATAATCTCTTGTAGATTTCATTGCACACCCTTGTTTATCTCACCCTGGGAAAGTGACCTGCTGGCTGGTCGGGTGGGACTTCCTACCATCCCTTTTCTCCAAACTAGCTTGTCACCCACACATATCTGACATGAGAGGGAAGCCCTGCCTTTCCTCTGCTGGCTGTTTATGGACAAACATCATGACAGGTTTAGGGGTCGCTGTTTATTTCAGTGCCTTTGTACTCTGTTGTGTGACCTGTGAGCTGTGGGGTCAGGGTGAATGTAATGGAGCGTCAGCTCCTATCTGTGAGGTTTTGTAATCGGGGGACTGAGGCACTTTGTACAACAAAGACCACTTAGGCCAGATTAAAGTGTGGAACAGTGATGTATGATGGCCTGACGCTGGTTATTTCCTGCTGTGGTTGAAGCTAATTTGTTGCTTTTAAGTTCTCTTGTTGTATTGTCTCCTCATGGCTGCCTTTCCTTTCTGTTGGCATGTTACCCATGTTTATATTGGTGGATTTGTGCGTCCCAGATTGTTGTGTAATTACACAGACGCACCAAACAGCAGGATCCAGCCTGGACCTGATTTACAAGTGCAGCATTCAGTGTTTCTCAGAATGAAAACCTTGCTTCCCAAAAAAGGATGTTGCCACTTTCTCCACTCTCCCTCCTTGGCGTCGCTCTGTTTGTTTCAAAGAGGAAGAAGAGAGATGAGAGCTGATAACAGTGTGTTCACACCAGGTACATTCAGGCCAAGTTAAGAGTGATGGAGCTCAAAGGGCTTTGTGCAGCAAATACAGCTGACTTACCTCCAAAAACTGATGTTAAGGCACACTAAGAAGTGTATTAATTGACAGTATATTTGATTTAAGATTCATTTTTGTGATATTTTGGCTTTATTAGTTGAGACAGACAGACATGGGGACAGAGAGAGGGTACAACAAGCAACTAATGTTCTGAGTTTGAACCACATTGTACTAGATGTATCTTGCAGCACTGCGCCCTGATGATGCACCAGCTGACAATAGTTTTGTCGATGGTTTTATTCATTTATGGTAACACAGAGGTACCTTTTCAAGTGGTTCTGTGGCTGAGTGCCCTCCTTTTTCCTCCCTCAAGAGGGAAGGGGAGGGCATCAAGAGGGTTTATATTTATATGTAGCAGTGTCATCATGCAGAAACCTACATCTGTTCACATGGCAAACGATTTGAGAAGGCTTTGAAAACATTTTTTTTTTATCTTAAAACACACACATCTATAACATTATTAAAACCTGGAAGATAGTGGAGAACCATCATCTTCCAGGAAGAAATGTGGTCAGAAAAAAATCTTGAATGATCGTGATCCGAGATCACTTAAACGTTTGGTGAAATCAAATCATTAAAAATCAACAGTAGAACTCACGGCTATGTTTAACAGTGAAAGTAAGAGTATTTCCACACACAACTCAAGCACTAAACAGCTGTGTAGCCTAAAGAAAACCACTTATCAGTGAGGATGATCAGAAAAAAAGGCTTAAATTTGCTGGGGAGCATAAAGATTGGACTCTGGAGCAATGGAAAAAGGTCATGTAGTCTGATGAGTCCAGATTTACCCTGTTCCAGAGTGATGGGGGCATCAGGGTAAGAAGAGAGACAGATGAAGTGATGCTCCCATCATGCCTAGTGTCTACCATTCGAGCCTGTGGGGGCAGTGTTATGATCTGAGGTTGCTTCAGTTGATCAGGTCGAGGTTCAGCAACGTTATGTGGCCAAAAAATGAGGTCAGCTCACTACCTGAATATACTGAATGAGCAGGTTTTTACATCAATGGATTTTTTTCTTCTCTGATGACACGGGCATATTCAAAGATGACAATGTCAGGATTCATGGGGCTCAAATAGTGAAAGAGTGGTTTCGGGAATCTTTGGGATGCTCAGCAGCTCAGAAGGTTATGTTTTTTCAGAACATAGCAGTGGTGAAAACTGTTTGTGTAGTGATTCTAGTGGTTTTATGGTTGAGCTACTTGCCTGCAACCAGTTTGTAAAAAGTAGATTTTGGTGTGAAATGATCATTGCATTCATATACATTCTAGCAGCCTGGGTTGACATGCAGTTTCTTCTAAATCTGAAATTTGCTATGTTGTATTTAATCCTATTGTAAACCTTCTTTGCCTGAGTTCTGAATGTGAGATTTGAGTCTATCATGATTCCAAGATATTTACTATATTCTTTGACAGTTTGTAGCCTTTGTCCAAGTACAAGTATGTGTGCTTCAACAGTATTGTTTGTTTTCTTTGTGAAATACATGCTTGTGGTTTTTGACACGTTTAATTGTAGGCAGCAGTAATTTAACCATACTGTGACATGAGTCATTGTATTAATTAGCCCTTCATTGTACATTTTCACTGTGTCTGAATGAGCAGAACCATGTGGAACTTCCACTACTTTGATATCTGAGTAAACAAATGAAGAGCCAAGTGACTCCTGGAAGCTAGATCATGTGGAAATTACTGGCTACACTAATGTCTGAAAATGAATGTGCTAATGATTTATTGATGTAAAATACATCCACTTACAGTCACTCCCTGACGAGTCCAATCCTTCTTCCTTTCTTCCTGTTACGTGACTACATGTATCTACACATACTAAAGTGTGTCAGCAGTCCCATAAGCCAATTCAGCGTGTTTGATCTTCTGCACATCCTGTGGTTTTGTGATGTTCGCCATAATTAAAGTCAGATGGAACACATTTAGTGATCCAGCATGGGTTAACCCAGGCCTGTGTGACAAACCCATCAGCAGCAGCATGTGGGACCGGCTCACAACTGTTTTCCCAGCAGAGGAACCCCTTGAAAAGTCGTCTTCCAAACCGCACTCAGGTGGCACCGTTAAGACGCAGCTGGAAAAGCTATCCGACTGTTTACTCTCTGTCTGTTTGGCCCACTTTTCTCATGCATCCATGACTCATGTTAGGTAATGATCAAACCTGATTTTGGAAGTTATCAGAGCATTTTTTCAGCCCGGGGTCGAAAGGTCTGTAGAGTTTTTGATCTAATTTCGCTCATCAGCCAACAGCTAATTGTCTTTTCAAGCAGCGGTTTGGCTTCAGGCACAAAGTCTTGACTGTTTATTTCCATCCAATCACTTCAGCAACAATTTGTACTGATTAGTTTCATCTCTGAGGTGCTAATCAGTCAGAAACCTGTGATCTTAGCACTCAGTGGCAAACACCTTAGATCAAATTAGTTTCACATTATGGGCCATGACCAAAGGAGATTAGTGGGCCTTATCACTTCTACTACAGACCATAATAACTAAATGCATCTTTATAATGAAACCAGCTGTGACTACTATTAAGTCACCAAGATGAGAGAAGAACAGAGTTCTGGGTTACTGGATTTTATAAGTAAAAATAGGGAAATCTCAAAGCTATATAAGATCTTACAAGAAACAAAAGTTAACACAGACGGCAGCAAAGAGAAATGGAAAACAGAAATGGCAATAAGAGTTATAAAAGAAGATTGGGAACATGCCTGTAAAAGAATCTTTAAGACAACACAATCAAAATATTGGAAAGAATTTGCTTGGAAAATTAACATGAGGGTTTTTGAAACACCAAAACCATATGAAAATACAGTTTTATCAGATTGAACTGAATGCTGGACAGAATGTAGGAACAGGAAGCTCATCATTCACACACTGTTTCAACTTTTGTTCTCTGTTGAAAAAGTTTTGTGGGTCAATTCAGGAAAAGGCCATAATGAAACTGTTACACCTGGCCAATTAAGTATCATTTCAGCAGAAATAGAGAAGGGAGGAGATGGATTTTTGTATACAATAATACACATAGATGAATCTGATGACCACTTTGTGTGCTCTGCCATCTTGTGGCGTCACCATTGCTGTGGTGGCACATTGTGTCTGAATGTTATTAATGTTCTTAAAATTTCACACAGTAGTCAGACGTTGGTTGTGACAATAGTCAGAGATGTATAATATATATATATATATATATATACATACATATATATACATTTTTCATTCACATTTTTCATCAGGTATTCAAAATGTTCAGGAACAAAGTTCCTGTCTGTTAATGTTTTTGATCCACTCTGACACATGGTGGTCCTCTTTACACTCAGTGAATCTCTGTAGTCTCTGTTCACAGACAGCAGCTCTCTTCATCAAGTAAAGGTTTGTGTACTTTGCATTCTGTTTTTTCCCAAAGTTGAAGTTTGACTCGACTGTTGGAGCAGCAGAACTGCACAGGTTCTTCCAGACTTCCTAGACATTATTGTCAAAAGTAACATAAAAAGCAAGTGTAAAAGGAAAAGGGTCAAAGGAACAGATGGAGAGGAATAGTAAAATTTAAATAAATAAACCCTGTAAAAACAAAAACTATGCAAATGTGCAGGATGAATGAAAGAAGTGATGAACTTGATAACTTGTAATGGGACAACCTGCAATAAAGTTATAAAAAAGTCACCAAGATGATAGTTAGATAAGGTTTTCTCTAAGTCATGTCATCACTGCTGTGTGACAGCGACTTTTTAATCTGGTATGTCTCACTGACTAACCAGTTAATGAGTATCATCAGCAATCAGTTTTGAATTAACAATGTCATGTCATGAAATATAATAAAACACAGCATAATTAGTCTTAAGTAATAATAGAAAGTAATTAGTAATAATAAGTTAAGTAATAATAGTGTCACAACTGTGCATAATGCACGTCACAAAACTTTACAGTTGTTCAGTTGAAATCAAAATGAAGGTGAGGCTCAAAGATGGGTGTTGTCCAAGCAAGGGTGCTGGGAATAGGGAGGTATTTATCATAGTCATAGTGCCACCCACTGGCAACAGGGAGTTACAGACCACATACTCTTACAAATGGCTTCTTACAGGTTAATCAGACCCACCTCATATGCGGTCAACAAAGACTTAAGACTTTGATGATGCTAAATTTGATATCATGTTGCCATGATGACCCATTTTTCACCATGAAATAGGAAGTTGTTGTAACTTGTGTGTGCAGCGTGGCTGGTATTGTTTTTGTATGTCATGATGGCAAAATATAGTCCTGGAGACATCTAACTTACGTCACAATTATGCAAGATGTGGTCATGAAACGAAAGGTGTGTAGTGGAGATCAAAATTAAGTTCCCACTTATGCTCCTGGCCCATATTCATTTCAAGTCACAGATCACTGTGTCCTTCTTTCAATCATTTCCATTTAACTTGTGAGTCTGTCTGTCTGTGTGTGTGTGTGTGTGTGTGTGTGTGGTCATGGCAAAGTGTGCTCTGTTGTGGGAACTACTGAAGAGATGGGTTTGAGCACTTTGCCAGGTGTTTATGTTTATGTCTGTCTGTCTGTGTCTCTGTGCACAGATTTTGTCATCACGATAGCATCTCGTGTCTTGCAAGATACATTCACAAAACTTTACTGGTGTCTAGTTGAGATCATGAGACCTATACTCATTCCTATGAATATGAAGTATTGAGTACTGAGCACTCATGGGTCAGAATGTCAACATGCTGATGGGGGGCCATGGCTGGTGTGATCTCATCACAAAGATGATCTCCAGTTTCAGCTTGTGTGGATATATTCTCACCACAGTTTGGACTGCTGAGAGCAAATTTGCATTTATTTACATCCAAGTCTTTCCATGACTTTGTATTCATTTGCACAATGTCAAAAACATACCTAACATTCTAACTCACCTCAAGACTGGGATACATTTGCTTACTCTGACTTGATTTATACACTGCCTGGACAAAAAAAAAGTCATTTCATTGGACTGCCTTTACCTTTGATTACGGCACGCATTCACCATGGCATCATTTTGATATGCTTATACCAGAGATGTTCACAAGTCTTTTTTTGCAAGTCCAAGTCAAGTCTCAAGTCTTTGGTCACGAGTCCAAGTCAAGTCTCAAGTCTTTGTGGGGTGAGACTTGGTCAAATCTCAAGTCTTTGGTCACGAGTCCAAGTCAAGTCTCAAGTCTCAAAAAAATAAATGAAGTTTTATAACAATATTCGGGAACAAAGACCACGCCTCAGGCAGATTCATTTCCGTTATACGAGTACTTAAGCACACCTCATCCGTTTTCCTCACCCTTTGACTCTGTCAAGTAAAGAAAAAAACTTACCTTAAACCATGGACGAAGAACTCTTTCTGAATCCATTTGACAGCGATCAGTTCGAGGACGACCAGTCCCTTCCCATCGTACTTGAATCTCCCCCTTCTCCTCACATCCTACCACCTCAGCAGCCACGGTTGCGGTCAGCCATCCACATCCCTCCACGCTCCTGGCATCCATCCTCTGACTCCTCCAATATCGTCGGGCCTTCGCCATCCAGCAGCTCCAGGGGGAGATCCTGGCATCGACGTTCAAGGGACATTCCACCTCCAAGACGTGTGTCTCCGACCCGCTCGCGATCCGAGCGCTCGGATAACAGGCGAAGCCGCCGAGACCGTCACTCTCCCAGCCACCACTCACGCCGTCCATCTACTCCCGACATATCCGAGTGGACAATTGCTCGCCTGAAGCATGCCCTCAGCCAGCGAAACATCCCGTTCCGTTGCACCGACAACAAGGCAAGCCTCTTAAAACTATTCACCAAGTCTCAGCAACATTCAACTCACTCCAGCCATGCCTCCTGTCCTCTTCCGGAATCCTGGCGTCGCGTCAACGCCCACACCGATGATGTCGGTGTGGGTGCAACCCGAGCAACCTGAGCACATACATCCTTCCATCCCAGTATCCTTCCCTCTTCCCTTCCCTCTACCTTTCCTATCCATTCTTCATCAGCCACTGCAGATCCTCCCACCCTGATGTCCACTACCACAGCCCCGCAGACCGCTCCCACACCTGCAATCAACAGTGGTACCATCGACCAAAGCCTTCAGCTTCCCTCTATCTCTTCTCTTCCCCTTCCCTTCCACCCTCCCTACCCCCTCCCCTTAACCCATATGTTGATAACTTTGCTCACCCCACTTTATATGAACCTTTTTTTTCCACAGCTCCTCCTACAGCCGGTTCCAGCACTTTCCTCTCCTATGCTTCCCCACCTAACAGCTACACCCTGGCCACTGCACTACCTCCAGCACACCCAAACGCACCCACTCGTCCCTCCCCAGTATCACCCACGCTCAGGCAACAGATTCTCACTGGTAATTATGTCAACCTTGCCCTTCTGATACACCCATCAGGGAACTGCTCACTGCACTCGGCCCGGTCGAGCTCAAACAATCACTCCCCACCCGCTCCAAAGAGCTCACCGCCATTGAATTTGCTTTTTCGTTTTCCCTCATCTGCTTGGCGTCAGCTGGAAGGGTGCTTGCTATTTCGCAGTATGCCTGACTTTCGGGTGCAAGAGCAGTCCCAAAATCTTCGACTCCCTTTCCGAAGCACTTTGCTGGACCCTGACAAAAAACAGTCACGCCACCTTCTTCTCCCCCGTCACATGGTCTCTCCACTCTGATTTCCACTTTCCAGGAACTTGGAGTTCTGAGAAAACAGAGGGTCCCAGCACATCCCTGGAGTTTCTTGGCATCACCCTCAACTCAGTCTTGCTCCAAGCATCCCTGCCAGCCGAGAAAATCCACCGGCTTTCTCTTCTCATTTCCAATTTTCTTCCTGGCCCACAGATGCACCAAACGGCAACTTTTGTCACTCTTGGGTCACCTCAACTACACTATCCGCATCATTCCCCAAGGTAGATCCTTCTTGTCACACGTCCTTTCCATCGCCGCCTCTGTTCCATCCCTCCACGGCCATGTCACACTGGACGAGGCATGTAAGATGGAACTGAAAATGGGGCATCAGTTCCTCTCATCCTGGAACGGTATCTCCTTTTACGATGACCACATCACTCAGCCTGAAGACTTTCAGCTCTTTACCGACGCAGCCCCCTCCATTGGTTTTGGCGGCAACTTCGATGGCAGGTGGTTCTCGGCCGAATGGCCACCCGAGTTCGCGTCCCTCGCTCCCTCCTCTGCCATCCACTGAATGTACCCGGTCGTAGTAGCTGCTATTCTTTGGGGGCACAAATGGTCAAGAAAGATCATCACCATACACACCGACAACAGCGCTGTCGTTGATATCATCAACAAAGGACATTCCTAATGTCTGGACATCATGCAGTTCATGCAGAGACTTACCCTGACTTCCGCCCAGAACCAGTTCATCATCCAAGCATAGCACATCCCAGGTCACAAGAAATCAATCGCTGACTCACTTTCCCGTTTCTCATTACAGAAATTCAGACAGATGGCGCCAGCCTCCGACCCACTTCCAACCCCTGTCCCACCGTTTTCAACCATCTTCCACTGACACCCCAGCTGGAACACCTAGCAACCATATCCTAAAATGCCATCCTTGACAGCATCGCCCCACGAACACTCTCATCTTACCTGACCGGCTGGAATTGCTTTAAGGCCTTCCATGCCTCCCACAGTCTGCCTTTCCCCACTCTCGATGTCTTTTCACTCTTCAGTTTCATTTCTTATACCCATTCCATTCTCAAAATCAAGTCTTCCACCATACAGGTCTACATCAGCGGTAACAACTTCTTAGTCAAACTGTCTACTGGAGCACCATGCCCAGCCCTATCTCACTCCCACATCAGAATGCTACTCAAAGGTCTTCGCAAGGCCGAACCTCACCCGACACCGAAATGTTTGCCCCTCACGTCGGACCCCCTCGCCCGCTGCATCACAACACTCCGCTCAGGCTATCTGACTCCTTGCATAGACAGCGTCTTAGAATCAATGTTCCTGCTGGCTTTCTTTGGTTTTCTACGCTGCTCAGCATTCACCACATCCTCCCTCAACTTTCAACCTTCACGACACGCAACCCTGTCAGACATTACAATCCAGTCCAACGACACCTTGGTCTTTCATCTTAAGTGCAGTAAAACAAACCAGTCCGGACTGCCCCATCCCATCTTCCTCTTTCGACTAGACACATACCTGAGTCCATGCGAACCTATACATAACTACATTAACTCGAGACTAGCCAGTAGAGCATCCCCACTCGACCCGCTATTCATCACCGAGACGGGCAAGGCTGCCTCTCGCTTCTGGTTCCATCACCACTTCCGCCACATCCTGTCCAGATCAGGAATATCTCCCGAGCTATACTCTGGCCATTCCTTCCGCATCGGAGCCGCCTCAACCGCATCCAAGCAGGGGATTCCAGATCACATCATCAAGATTCTCGGTCACTGGTCGTCTCCAGCGTACCTCACATACATCTGTCACGACTTCAAAAACATCAGAAACGCCCACTCGCAACTCTCCATGTGAAGTTCTTTTGGGGGCTTCATACATCAGGAGCCTTCGAGAGACAGTACCCCCACTCAGTCTCAACCCTACTGGTTCCATCTGGCCTTCAGCCACCAGCCGTCTCCTCCAATCCAACCTGTCTATCAAGACCTGAACCCCACATCCTCTCCACCACTTCCCCCATCCTCACTTCCCCCTTCCAACCCCCATCCCTCTCCCTTCATCCCACATCCCTCACCCTCGACCCTCTCCCTTCATCCCGCATCCCTTACCCTCACCCTCGACCCTCTCCCTTCATCCCACATCCCATTACCCTCATCCCGCCATCTCCTTCCAGACTGCTACTCCATCATTCAAGGTCTCCTCATTCCATCATTACCAATAAATTGTAATATGCAAATTTATGTTGGCATGGTCTTTGTTAGCGAAATCTCTCATGTCTCTTCTTGTTTTAATGAGCCTTCTATCATCTGCTGCTATTTGGTCTACTAAGAATACTGCACAGCTATATCTAAGAAATTCAAAGCATCTACTGTATTATTATCCCTCCTTTATCTATTAGCATAAAATATCAGTACTGATTAGTTGTTTGTTATATGATCACTTTAAACAGGGTACTGCAATGCAATATGAAGAAAACACACAATGAATGATTTCCTTTAAAGGAAACTGTATTCTTCCAACATGAACATACAGTTACAATATATCTTGCCCCCTATTGTGCAGGCTCAGTCGGACCATAATAAGAACAAAAATATAGAAAAAGATACACCTCACCCAGTCAAAGGCATTGTAGGCTAATTAACAATGTGACTGACCTATCCGGGTGAGTTTTCAGGTGCCTGACAAAATTTGATGTGGTTGATCAAGCGTCCTTAATCATGGTACCGCAGACTTTGCAGTCAGCGCTTCTTTTGTTGGTGCCGTCTTGTTTGAAGTTTTTATAACCAAACGTAATTACAAAGGGTACAGCATAGTGTCATCTGAGGTACTAATGTGTGGGGCCGCGAGCCGTGCACCCGATGCGTAATATGGTTACCATGGTTACCATGTCAAAAAGGAGGGAATGACATTAAGCTCGTTAGATGTTTCAGAGTTTCCCCAATGTTAACACAAGTCCAAGTCAAGTCTGAAGTCTCTCTGTGTGCGACTTAAGTGTGACTCGAGTCCGAGTCGCAAACTCGACAACATCGTTTCCAGCAATGGGGTTAAGGTCTGGACTCTGTGGTGAAAATGATGTCCCTGAACCACCCTTTCACTATTTGAGCCCCATGAATCCTGATATTATCATCTTGGAATATGCCTGTGCCATCAGAGAAGAAAAAATCCATTGATGTTCAAACCTGCTCATTCAGTATATTCAGGTAGTGAGCTGACCTCATTTTCTGGCCACATAACGTTGCTGAACCTCGACCTGATCAACTGAAGCAACCCCAGATCATAACACTGCCCCCACAAGCTCGTATGGTAGGCACTAGGCATGATGGGAGCATCACTTCATCCACCCCTCCTCTTACCCTGATGCACCTATCACTCTTTTCTTGAGGCTCCACAACTATTTAGTCCCAGTCCCTTGAGTTCTCTTCACACTGTGTGTGTTGAAATGTTCTTACTTTCACTATAGCTGTGACTTCTACTGTTGATTTTTTACAATTTGATTTCAACAAACGTTTAAGTGATCTCTGATCACAATCACTCAAGATTTTTCTCCGACCACATTTCTTCCTGGAAGATGATGCTTCACCACTATCCTTCCAGGTTTTAATAATGTGTTGGACAGTTCTTAACCCAGTTTTAGTAGTTTCATCAGTCTCCTAGTTGTTTTCTTTGCTTGATTTGACCCTTCTGAAACAGAGTAACATCTTTTCCACAACCACAGGATACTGAATGTCTTTTGACATGGCTGTTTAAGAAATGAGAAGCTCCTCACTGCATCAGTTGGGTTAAATAACTTGTTGCCAGCTGAAACATATTAATATTAATTGCTGCAGTAATTATAAAATAGAAGGCTTTCACCTATTTGCTGAGTTAAATCCAGATGGTGACTTTTTTTGACCAGGCAGTGTATATACTGAGACTGCATGTTACACAGTGTCCACTTTAGTACATTTGTATCAGTTCATCCATGAAATTCCCTCCTTTGATTTTATGAATGCTGGACAGTCTGATATCAAGGGACACATTGTTAGATGGTGAAGGTAACACACTTTCCACGTCACACTTCTATCAAACTACACCACATAGTTACAACTGTGTTTGACTAGACTGCTCCTTGTCTTGACCTGCTAACAGATTGCTTCAGCAGAAATCCATGCTCATCTCTACAGAATGAGCTTCAGCAATGAATAGCAATACCCGTGGGGAGGAGAGGGATAGCAACTCAGGTCAAAATAAGCAGGAGAGTCGCAGCAGACTGGAGGCCCTGATGATCACTTTATTTGAGTTGGAATCAGGCAGAACTTTGCTGTACGTAAATCACTGCTGACAGTTACATCAGTCTGTTCTGTGATGCTGGAAGGAACAATGTTCCATATGGCACTGCTGGGAAAGACCTGAGACCACCGGACATTTGTAGAAACATTTCGATAGGCGTTGAATGTTGGTGATGGTGAGGAAGTGCCACTGAAATGAAATGTGGACCCTGTTCAGAACGGGTGACAACTGCTCATGATTTAGCAGTAAATGAGAAATGTTCAGGAAATGAAACACATGCCACAAGACAGCAGTCATTACACTGTGAGCAACATCATCAATACGTCCATTTATTATCTATAGAGTGAAGTAACAACTCGGCTGATGTGTGCAAGCTTGTCAGCCAAGCGAAGTTTGTCATCAATCAGTTTCCATATGTCCACTGTTCTCCTGCCTCTGGACGTTGGTTTCATGAATCACAGCTTCCAGTTTTCTACAGCATTTATTTGACTGGCTGTGGAAGAACAATGTATGGAAAACAGATGCATCGATGCTTGAGGTTAATACTGTACAATCTGTAGCTCATAGCTCTGCACCTACAATCAGTCAGAATAATAATAGCAGACAATGAGGACATAAAAAACAAGTGTTATGGGACATGTAAAAAGGAAAAGACAGAGCTAACATTATTGTATTATGAAAACAATATATCAAGTGGTCAAACAGTAAATTCTCACTCCTAAAGTGTCAAATATATCAGCTTGGTCAGTGCTCCTGTGATTCAAACTATGAACGTACGTACTCCTCTAGTGTGGACGCTTAAGTACTGCAGCGCACCTATGACGCGCACATGCATGCACACGCACTAGTGACGTTTGGACCGCAGTCGCAACCGTGAGCACTGCAGTTTATCAGTAGAACGGGCGGAACAAGGAATACTGATTATTCAAAGAAAAAATGTTATCCGCAGCATTTTTCAGCAAAAATGGAGCTGTAGTCAGGTGCTTCTCTGCTTGAGGACGTCAAATGCAAAGGAGTGAAAAGGGCTGGAGCTCACCCAGCTTACAGCTTTGATAGTGCAAACAGATGTTGCAACACTACTGTGTCTTCAGAGTCTGTTATTTAAATAGTTAGATTAAGGTCAGTTAATACAGTTTTAGGCTTTGGTGCTTAAAGGATAACTTCGTTATTTTTCAACCTGGGCCCTATTTCCCCATGTGTATGTATGTATGATTGATAGATACAACTCATATTAAAACTGGTTCAGTATTGAGGGAGGCGGATGCAGCCGGCAGCCACGAAACGAGTTATAACGGTAGATATCGGGGCAAATTCGTCCGTAAAAGTTTATACATTAAACGTGCTTTTTTTTCCGCCACAGTCCAGCTCACATCACCAGTGTAATCTCTGTCAACAACATGCAAAGCGTCTCTCTTACCGTTCACTCTGTGACGACATCTCACAGGATCTTTGCTTGTTGAAGACTGTCTTTGTTGCAGTGAGTGGGACAGCTGTTTTCTTGAGGTGTGTTTGGTGAAGTGTTTCAGGATTGGATGTCTTCTCTTCTTGGGCTGGCAGTAGTCATCTTGTGAAAAGTGTGCACCGCAGACCCGATGGTCTGCAAGGCGCAGTGTTTGGACAGGAGCGTTAGCATCCAGTTGTAGTACAATTAGCCACAACTTCAGCATGTTGCTGTCCGACAAAGTCAGCCTATGAAAGCTGTACGGGGTGTTGCACGTCATCCTGTTCTTGCACTTTGGCGAAGCAAAAACACAAACCATTGTTTTCAATAGTTGCAGTAAAACTTTCAACTGAACTCCGGGACAGCTAACTCCGCTCTGATCGCCTCTCAGCATGACTCTGTTTTCTTCCGGCAACAAACAAAGATCCCGTGAGATGTCATCACACACAGCAAGCAGTAAGTGAAGCATACTGTTGACAGAGATTACACTGGCGATCTGATCCGGTCTGTGGTGAAAAATAGCACTTTTAATGCACATATTTTTACGGGACGTATTTGCCCTCATATCTACCATTATAACTCGTTTCACGGTTGCCGGCTGCATCCGCCTCCCTCAATACTGAACCAATTTTAAAACGAGTTGTACTTATCAATCATACACACACATACACATGGGGAAATAGGGCCCAGGTTGAAAAATACCGAAGTTATTCTTTAAGTGTCCTACAATATTTGTTGCAGTGACATTACTGCGTGCATGTAAAAGAAACTGAAAGCAGCCTCTCTATTCAGTAGTAAATCACTCAGACACCAACACAACATACAATAAACAAATCACCTGGAAAGCTATTTTAAATTGATTAACCACAATCCCTGCAGTTGTAACTGTGGTCGGTGCATCACTAAAACATAACCAGACATAAACAGACGTAAACTTTGTAACAATGTGAAATAGACGTAACAAGACAAAAAGACATGACAAGATGAAAAACTATGAACGAAACATAACAGTATGAAAAAGACATAGGACAAAAACTATGTAAAAGACGAGGCAAAACAGACATAAAAGCAGTCACGAGATAAAAATGACGTAAAAGACATAACTGGACAAAAATGATGCAACAAGACCTTACAAGATAAAAATTATGTAAAAGGCATACAATGAAAATGACGCACAAGACATTAAAAAAATCAGAATGACATAACAAGACAAAAATGAGGAAAAAGATGTAGCAAGATGGAGACTCGACCACAGAGAAAACATTCAGTTCAGTCAGTAAAAATGTCCTTCAGAGGAAGACTTTTTAGTTTAGTTTATACTCTGAGTATATATATCATTTCCTGTACTTTATCACTTTTACTGCAGTAAAGAAGTTGAACCAGTACCTCTACTTTTATCAGAGTGGGTTTTTTTTTTTTTTTTTTTTTTTTTTTTTTAAAATAAGTGCTTCTAGTTGAGTAAGGAATGTTTGTACTTTTGTCACCTCTGTCTCCATCACAGAGTGGAGGAGGTGGAGCAGGAAGTGAAGTCTGAAGTGAGAACAAGCTGATCTGCCGTGCAGTCCAGGCCTCGTTACCTATTTCAGGTATTTATAGCCACCAGAAGGCTGAGCAATGCTGCCTGGCCGACTGAAAAAAAAAAAAGTCTTTCAGAAGAGTCTCCCCAAGGACCCCAGGAATAGCGCCCCCAAATCCCCCTCTCATCTGCTCTTGGAGCCTCTGCAAGTATCCTCTGAAAACTCTCCCAGAACAAAATAGCAGATTAAAGCGGAGCTGAACCAAGGAGCCGGCTTCGGGTTTCGGTCTGACGGCCCTCTTGTGTCAAAATAGGCCCTGAGAGTGGCGACAAAGGCCGGGCCACCAACCCGTCCCCGCTGCCAAGTCCTGCATTCCAGCCGGGTATTTTTAGTGCTGGCATTTAGACTGGGCAACACATTACATAGCCATACCATCTGCACTATTTCCTGTTCCTGTGAAAGAAGCACACACCAGCAGCCAGGCTAAAATACAAACGCACTCAGCTAAAAATGTATGCATATGTGTTTTCAATAAAAGTTATTTTACTTCGCAAATATAAAAGAAAGTCCTGAATTCCACAGTGGAACACCGTCAATTACACAGTCTACAGTAAGTTTTATTGCAAATGTCAGGCATGAAACAAAAACATCATTATACTACAGCCAGAGACTGCAACAACCAATCACAGTGAGGCAGAGTGCACACAGCTAGGACAATTACACTGATCTGATTGACTGAACTGACCATCAATTGATTAGAAAAACATCCCTAAACTAGAAGAGATCTCCGCCAGGCAACAGATGGTGAAACACCTACTGCAATGGGACCACAACTGCCAGATGCAACCAGCAGAGATTTGCAAAGTTTTGAATATTTTTTATAGTGTAAATTTGCAAAGTATGTTTTTTAAAAGTTCAGTCTCGTTTTTTAAAGATACATAGAATAGTATAATGATATTCTAACTGAGCATCCTGGGTTCGCCGAACTGTATAAACTTAATAATGAAACAAAAAACGGGGTGATAAGTCCAAACTTCCTCATTTAAACATTGTTATTTATATAGAACATTTTGTAATTAGAACAGCAATACAACATTCTAATAGATAAGAAATCTACATTTTGTAAAAAGTCACAAAAGCAGAAATCTAAATGATTTACACTTGTAGTCTATTCATAGGACAGAGCCTGCATGTCCCAGTGGAAGCTCTGGCTATTCAGATGGTTAATGTTTCAGCATAGAGCTGACTGAATTTAATTGTAACATTTATAACAAACCAAATTTCATGAAAATGAGTACAGAATGAAATGAGTTACAGTTAATTTTATAATGGAGACTGCATCTCTGAATACACATTGTATTTGTTTACTGGCAGACCTTGAATGCTTCAACATGGCGACAGCATAGATGCATAGTAGCAACATACACCAGTGGCTGATAAGCAGGAGAGTGCTGAAGCTAACAAAATGGGGATTTATTCATCTCATATTGTGTTAACTTTAGTTGATCATAACATACTGCTCACACTCTACCAGTACCATACTCTAAACCAGATAACCTCTGGTTTAGCTCTCCACTCACTTAGAAATGATTTAATGTGCAGCTCTTCTAGACTTTCCAAATGTCATTTTGTGGGGGTTGTGAAGTTTAAAACAATATATTGACCATTTTTGGGTGAAGCTGATGTGGGTGAATGAAGTGGCTATGTAGTGGCTAGCCCTCTGTAATGGTACCCACCTGTCACTCAAAGTGGACACTTTTGTATGCATACCTTTAATCCTGAATATAATTCAGATGAGTAATACTGTATGTAGCAATTACTCTTGCGAAAATCAGTGTAGAGTACAGCACCCAAATAGCAAGTTGGAGCCAAAGACTGTGTATTAAATAGGTTGCAGGAGCTCCATGGGAGTGCAGGATGTGTGCAACATCAGTAAACTGACAAAAGCAAGTCCTCCACTCTAAGTTCAGTTTTAACTGTCAGTTGTTATCCTGAAAACAAAAGCCCACTGCTCTGAAATAACACACTCTGGATGATGAGTTCAGTGGCTGCCTGTCTCACTGCTGCCAAACTCCATTAACAGTTTGTTCATTATAACAGTTATACACATCTACACCTTTGATTCATGTGAAACAGACATAAAAATAAGTTTAAAAAAAAGTAGTTATTCCAGTCGGCATTACAATATTCAAAGGGGGACACTGCGACTTTAGCTCCCTGTGCAGTTGTCATGAATGGGGAAATTAGCTATTGAGACCAAAAGTAGTTTTTGTACTGGGCTGTAAACATTTACTTTCATTCCTGCTTTAAGTTGGAGTTTTAATATGGGGTTCCGTGGGAATTGACTCAGTTTTGGAGTCAGTCTCATGAGGCCATTAGAGGAACTGCAGATTTTGGCACATATACTTTGGGCTCCTGAGCAGGTTAACTTCAAATCAGATCAAAACCAACCAACCAATGAGATCACGGGTAAAAATGGACAGAGTTGTCTCTCCTATGGGATCCTGACAGGGACAAAAGAGTTTTCAATAAAGTGACCAGTAATAAAGAGCAATAATCAGTAGAATCACTTTGTTTTCCACTCAGATTTTAAACAGAGCTTCTAGCAGATTGAGGGATAGTTTACAACTTGTTGATCATTGATATTTCATACAATTCATATCAAGGTGCTTATAATAAATAAGATGCTTATTAACGTCATTATTAATATGTGTTAATAAGACAAAGTAAGTGTTAATGATAGTATAATAAGCATGTTTATTCTTAAATTATAAGAAGTTCTTCTAGGAAACAGTTTATAGACTTCTTAAGAATGTTAATAAAGTTGTTTATAATAGCACTATAAACACATTTATTGAATTTAACTAACTTACGTCATTGTTAAACCTGTTATAAGCTTTTGTAAGTTTTCTTCATACATAATTATGCAGTTAATGGCAGGTCTTAGCACAGGAAAAAAAGTCTGAAATAGTAATAGTTAAAATAAATCATGGGTAACTGTTAATAAGTGCGTAATAAAGGCTTAATTAACCTTAATAAGCATTGTTCACCTTTAAGATCCAGTACCCTCAAGATGCAGTAAATTGTTAATTAGTGCAGATCTGAATTTTGGGTTGTATATCTCTTTATAAATGTTCAACTGATGGACAAAGCACAGGACAAACAAACAAAAGACAGTTGCTATGTCCTAAATCATCAACTGAGTTTATGGAGGAAATACAGTTGAAACAGCTTCATCTTCAGCTTCCAGCCTCTCTCCACCTCTGAGTTTTGTGTGTGATCCTCAGAGCTCCACTGGCTGCTGGTTTGACGGGAGCTGTTATTTATGCCTCTGCAACATGAAGGCGGAATGCAGTGACACCCAAACGGATGGTCACCCTGATATGTCAGCCATCTTATGAATGTAACCTGACTCTTCCTCATGCGACTCTGAGGAGACCAGACTGTCCTGCTCTGCCTCCGGGAAGGCGACCGCTAATGTCCCTTCACTCAGACCTCAGGAAACTGGTCTGTCTCTCAGTCCAGCTACAACCTCAGCAGAGAGGACAGGCTCTGTTTATATGATGCACCAGAATTTAATTAATAAAAAAGCAATAGAGATGGGTGGAGGGTTGGAAAGTGAGGAAAAGTAAAACAGTTTATGAATGAAACGCCTCTGACTGGTAAAAACAAACAAACATGCATGTTAACATGTCTTTCTAAACAGTTTATGATGCAAACCACTTATTTCCTGACTTGTTTCCATTATCCTCTGTGTGAGCTTTTCTTAATTTGGCTCAAAGCTAGCACTGCAAATGGAAAATGGAGTCTTCATGGAGGTTGCGACAACCGATTATTGCCAAACACCACATTGTCTGGACGAGGCTGTAGAGGGCACCATCATCACTGACCAGAGAGGAGAGAGAGCTGACCCTCCTCAGGCAGCAGCCAAGTTAGTTTCCTCTGCCACATGGACCCAGAACGATAAGATTCTCCACCATTTTACACATGGTTTGGTAAGCTGCTCTCAGACATGTAAAACCACTCTCAAAGGATAAGTCGAATATTGTCTAATGTTTCTTTTTATTGTCAGTAAATCCCTGTTGTGATCCAAGGCAACAATAAACAAGCAAATGTGTAGACGAGTCAGACTAGAATCAGGTTTGTTGACTTTAGATTCAACCTGACATAATCAAAAAAATACAACAACTGAACTTTAACACCACTGACACCGCTAACTTGTGACTTCACTTGAGGGCTATTTACATTGTATATTCTTAGCCCAGGGCTAAGAATTCATTCAATCATAATAATGAAGAATAGACACATAAAGCACATTAGAAAAATGATAATAGTGGCATATTTTACATGGTAAGATGATCACTGGCAGTGTATTTTTGCATCAGTGTGGAGCAAAGAACATACTTTATGTTGTTTTTGTTGTTGTTGCCAACTGAAATGAATTACAGACAGTCTGTAATGTTAGTTTTAAACATTTCTGTCACAGCGAGTCTTGCTCTCTGCAGCTTGTTCTCTGGGTGAATCCATGCTCTGACCAGGCTCAGTAGCTCATAGCGACGTGTTGATGCACGATGTGCAAATCAACATATTTTCATAATCAGTGGTGTTGATTAGATGGACCAGTTGCCCCAGCCCTACTGTACACCCACACAGGTGTTTTGTGTGAACTTGGTTGTTTATCTTCTTCTAATCATTTAGCCCTGTTTCACACTGGCACCTTTTAGTCCAACATAAACCAATAAATAAAATAAATGAATCCAAGGCATACAGTATAGTGATGTAAACCTGGAGCAGACAGCTTGAACTGCACCTTGAGCACGCTGAGCTTCATCCGTGCATCGTTCCATGAGGGCACGTAGGTTGTTTTCATGATTTCATTCTGCTGCCGCATCAAAGTCACCACAGCTAATGACAAGGATGTCGTGGGGTCTCTGCAGTGTCTCTCAGCCTTTGAGCTCCTCACAGGATTCATGTTGCAGAGCCACAAAGACCAGACTGAGTCACAGTCAACAGAATACTCTGTCTCTGCTCTCTTCATTAGGTGCAGCTATTTAAATCTTTACTGTCCTGTTAACCTCCACCATGTTGCCAAGTTGTAACATGTCCATAATGTGCATATTTAAAGCTTTGCCATTACACCACACCTTCAGTTCTGCTGCCAAATGATACAGCACTCATTTCACTGGAGTTACACGGTCCTCCAGTTCAAAGTGAGCAGCTTATAGTACATGGCCCAGTGTGTAGGAGAACACGTTCTCATATAGAATCAGCAGCTGGTCAGCAGTGCTGTGAGGTAGTGATCCACAGTGTCAGTACTCCTCCTGTCATGTGTAGTGTGTTGCTGTGTTTCTGATTTATACACTGCAGCCATTTTTAATTAAAGACAGGTGTAACAAACTAATTAATAATCACTCCATTTGTAGTTATTCTGGGGACGCTGGCTTCCTAATGAAACAGAACCATTGTTGATGTTATCAGTTACACCTGTATTTTACCTGATAAATGTATCCATCCATCCAAATCCACTGGCAAATATTTCTGTAACATCTGTAGGTGTATTAAAAAACAGCAACTATAATGACTTGTCATAGTAAGAAAAACTCTAAAAAATAATGAATGTGAATGAGAATAGATTATTTTATTTGGTAATGTATTTAAGTCACATTTGAAAAATGGATCCCTGTAGCCTTATTTTGTTAACTAGCCATTGTTGCTGCGATTATCTAAACACTAAATTAATTGAATATGTAACTGGAGAAATGATCAGTGCCCAAGCCAGTATGAGGGATCAGGTGCTGGCTGGTCGCAGGAACAACATAAACCACAGCACACTGAACTGACTTTACTGTGAATTTATGTGGAGGGAAAGACGTGTGGCTCCTGTGGCTTCTTCAGGTCCAGTCAACAGAATCATCATTCATAAGATTCTGTTGAGCGAATTCACGGTTAAGTCAGTTCAGTGTGTGGTGGTTTATGTTACCAGAACCTTTGGACTATTTGAGGTGGAGTTGTTTGAGATACTTATTCATAGTCAGTGTATTACCCAAATGTCAACCTTTGGGGGTGAAATATGAAATTAAATGAGCCACCCAAAAAATGGCCACAGGAGTTGTGGGACAGACCAGCAACTCCTGTGTTCCTGTGAGGTAAAATGACAAAAAAAAAAAAAAA
>JAJHUR010109964.1:1640-22614 GCA_027495735.1 Lutjanus campechanus | reverse complement strand
CAAGATGAAAAATGCCAAAAAAGACAAAACAAGATGAAAAACAACACACAAAAAAAGTATCAACACGTCCTTCAGAAGGGGACTTTTTACTTTGAGAACATTTCAGAGCCTGCACTTTTTTCATGAGTAAAGAAGTTGAATCAATACTTCTGCCTTTATCATATTTTCATGCAAGTATTTATACTTCTGCTGGAGTGAACAATGTGTGAACTTTCGCCACATGTAAAGCTAAAAAAAAGTTCTTTGCTTACAAAGATGAGCAGAGGAGCGATTTGAGATAAGCAGCTGGTGCACGCAGGAAGTTCCACGTGGTGTCTGGTGCTCTCGTAACCAGTGTCAGCAGTGAGATTAATGTAATGCCTCCTGTTAGGCAAATATCAAGGGTGCAGACTGGGCTGTTTAGGAGAGCTGGAGCGCCCACAGGGTCAGGCTGATTGATCGCTCCGACACCCAAAGGTCAGCACTGCTAGGGTTGTCCTACCTCTGACGCAGCCTGAAGGCCTCAGCAGCCACCGCTGTTTGGATTTTCTCCACCTTACTGAAAACATTTAGCATTTTTTGTTCTTGAGGACATTTGTCAGGGACGGAGTGTTAATGTCTGCTCTCCTTGGCAGCTGGCCAGCCCGCTTTGGCTGTTGCAGGTATTGATGACAGAGCAAACGAGAAGTGAGAGCATTAAAGGCAGATGAAGGATAAAGAGTTTTCTCCGATTAAGACAAATGAGTGGCTGGCACTGGCAGCATTGTCTGCTCTCTAAGCGTTTGTTTCTGGGTCAGAACTTACAATTACCCAGAAAACTGGGATATTTTCATGAGCAATGCCCACTGCTATTACCAGAGTCATCTCTAATGAACAAGTTTGTGGAAATAATGCTTTTAACTGCCTTAGAAAGCCTCACTTTTTCTTTTAAAGAAGCAATTAATGTCTAAGTTATTGATCGATCAGTAGCCTCGGTGTGCGGAGTGGAAGTGAGATGCCCATGCTGGTGTGACAGGAGCCTCTCCAGAGGACTCAGTCCCATTCTTCGTTTGTTTGAGCACTTCTGTGGGCAGCTCGACAGCTCATTTGCTCCCTAATAGAGATGAACTGGTGGGGATAGTCTAAGGGAGAGGGAGATGCTGCGTTCTCCAAGCAGGAGGGGTAACGGGAGGAGGGGTACGGCTGCAGGTTGCCTACCATCACCACTGTAATTGATTACATTCATCACAGCATGTTGCAGTAGTGTATAAAACTGCTGCCTGGTAGTGTACCCATGTCAGCCTTCAAATGAAGACATATTAGCTAGCAGGGATAAAAACGCTGTCCGAACTCTTCCATCTCCATCCATGTCCAATATCTGTGTGGCTAAAGGTCATGTTGCCGTGCAAACATGCATTGGCCAGCTGTGCATATAACACAGAAATCAATACCATATAAGAACATCATTATTGTTAATTGATTTACTTGGTAATGTGATGATGAGCTTTCATACACTTGTGTTGTGGTTAATTATAAAAGCAGGCCTGAAAAAGGTCTCTGTGGTCCAGGATAAAGGCTGATAGATGATGGCGATCTATCACAAGGAGACTCTTTTTCCATGCTCTCATTACCATTGAGCTCAGGTTGTATAATCCGACTGCAAAGGAACAGAAAAGCAGGAGACTGGCTTGATTGTGTATAAGTGGAGTCTGTAATTACACCACGGCCGCGACCAAGTCAGACAGGTAAACATCCTCCCACACAGAGGCAGGAACAAATGAGGATATTGTTCAGAGACACTGACTGCACGGTCATTCAGACCAATTAATAGCCTCAGCTCATATTCAGACCTGATTTTGAGGGGTAAATCAGGTTTAGATTACAACCACACGACCTGGCTTCTTTTCAGCCTCTGGTACAGCAGTGAAACTATTACTTTTCATTGAGTTTTACTGTGAATGACTTGCATTGTGAGTATGTGCCTGCATGAAAACCACCCGGACTGAAATAATCCCTTCAGCTGCAATATTTTAATAAGATTCTGCTTGACGTTACCAATGGAAGTGCTGCGGCTCATATCATCATGAGGCTAATGTAATAATGAAAAGTTTCTAGGTGACAGCAAAGAAGGGCGATGAGTTTCCCCTCACAAATCCAGAACATATCATCGCCTTTCAAAGCACTGATTCATCATTTTACTGTGATGAACCTCAAAAGCAGAAATCAGATTCACCTAATGATTTATGCCAGTCAGCAAATAAATCCAAGGACATCGGAGAGAAGTGAACTGCCATTACTGTGCAACTGATATTGAGGTATTGCCTGACTTTGATGCATTTAGTGAGGCAAGGTGGCAATTACAGATCTCTGCTCCCTAAAAGAAGAAGTCCGTACTGCTGACTTCTTTTACTCAACGAAAATATAAAAACTTTTTTGCAGGAGAGCAAAGTTATGACCCGACCTCTTGTTTCTGCTGTTGGTTGGGTTGGTTAGACCGGTTAGGTTTAGGCATGAGCAGTGATTGGTTATGGTTAGGGTAGGATTATCAGGGTGAGCCAATCAGTCAGAGGCAGAAAAAAGGCAGAGAAAGTCTTAAATCTTTTACTTCAGCTCATGAAAAATGGAAGCAGAAACAAAAATGATGCATTTATAGTTTTTTATATGCATTTATGAAAAACACCCTAACAACAACAACAACAACAACAACAACAACAACAACAAGAAAAGCGGAGTTGCTTTAAAGAGAATTCTGTAGCCCCTTTTTGAGTGTACAAAAAAACCCTAACATCTGGCTTTTGACTTGTACCCTCTGTCAGTAACCTCTGTGACTCATTTGATCCTTTTTCCATACACATGTGCTGTTTGGCTTGATTTGGTTTGACTTTGTAAAACGGTGGATAAACATCCTATAAATTCTTCACAGTAAAAGTCTTCCATTATATTGTTATCTGAAAGCTTTTATTATGAAGCAGCAAAATCAGGAAATGTTGGGTTTTCATCAGCACTAACTTAACACGATTCGTACCCGCTGAAATCAAACATGAAACAGTAAAAATAAAGCAGATACCCAAAAGCACAAACAGCGATGCAGGAGAGAAACTAAACGTCAAACAACAGAGCTTCAGTTAGAAGCTAAAAAAGTACTGAGAGCTGAACACACACACACTTTTCAAATCTCTTTCTCTCTGTTCTCCAGCACAGACATGAGTTGATATTCCAGGTGTCCCTCCCCTCAGCGACACTTTCCAGCTCCTCCTGGGGGATCCATGGGCATTCCCAGGCGAAATGAGATATGTAATCCCTCCACCAAGGGAGGTGTCCAGGAGGCATCCTAATCAGATGCCCGAATCACCTCAGCTGGCTCCTTTCAAAACGGAGGAGCAGTGGTTCTACTCTGAACTCCCCCTGGATGTCCCAGCTCCTCACCCTTTCTCTAAAGTTGAGCCATGGAGACACTAATTTCAGTCACAACCAAAAACTCATGACCACAGGTGAGGGTTGGAACGTAGGTCGAAAGATTTACCCTTACTATCTTTATATTTCCCACAGAAGCACAACTCCAAAGTAATGCTAATGTTGCTGCATATCAGCGGCAAGTGTAAATAGGCAACTATCTATAAACCTTAAGATATCTCTCTCTGAAATAGTAGGATCTCTCTCCAAAAAATGCTCGAGAAGATAACCCGCAGGCCTCACTGTGAACCGTTTCCTTTCCTTTCTTCTGTGCTCCTGTGGCTTTGTCAAGTAATCACTGCAATGTCCACAGGAGGGTGTGACACCAATGACAACTGATCCATAATGTTGCCTTTGCTCCCTGCTGTGTTCTTCATAACCTGCAAGGTCAATTTCTTAATGAACACTGAGGCTTTTGGTAGCAAATGAGTTTGTCCCGAACAGATTCAGAGGCCTTGAAAAGAATCACTCTCAACCTCTGCAGGAGCAGAGAAACAAAACATAATGACAGCTTTGACCTAGCCAGTTAATGAAACAGGCTTCTGTAACTCCATAACAGCACTATCTAGAAAGTTTCACTATGCTATCATTTATTCTTTTATGCTTATACTATCAGTATGATGTTGTGATTTCTCTAACTTATCAGCATTCGATTGCTGTTGTAGCTTTCCTGTCGAGAATTAAATGAGAAGATCACTCATATATTCTAAACATGAAGCTAGAGCCAGATGACAGCTAACACTTGGGCTTTGTATGAATTAAACAAGTGAGATAAAGCATGTTGATTAGCAAGCTTTACAAATGTTTTTAATCAATTTTGTCATCCAACTCTCAGCAAGAAAGTTAGAAAGAGTATTTCCTAAAATGTTGAACCTTTTCTTTAACTAATGAAAGAAGAACAAGGCTTTCTTGTGTTAGAGGTTTGATTTATTGTCAAACTATATCTTGTTTCTTCCTTCTTTTCTTTATCATTTTACATTGGACCCACATACGTATTACTCTTAGAAATACTGATTATATATATACAATACACACTACTTGTTCCCTTTTTTTCAAAGTAACTAAATCAAGGTAAGGTCGAATCAGACAAATACAGACAAAAATACATTTAATCTATCTTTGAACAATATCACAACGTGGCTTTTAAGGTCAAGGATGAAAACAGTGCCTCATGGAAGTTCTGAAAAAAACATTGTGGAAAAATATCAGAAACTCATCTTGTTTCAGATTATCAGCCTAATAAAGTGGAATTTACAATAAGCCTGTGAGTCAAGTGGCACAGACACAGGACAATCATATACAGCAAGGCACGAGCACAGTACTGAGTACAAAACATGATGACTCTATTATGACAATATCTTTGCTCATCCACAGTTTAAATTGAATAACTCAGAGCAATAAACAGAGAGTAATGCTCAGTGAGCAAGACAGTAGGTGTTAAAAGCACATTTTGTTTTTCAATACAATTGAAGATGTCGGGTCAACTGTTCACACAGGATGTCATCTAATATGGTTTGTTGTTTACATGTTTAATTTGTACAGCTCTATGACTTGCGCAGTCTGAACACCAACACATTCAGCAATACCTCTCTGGCACAGACTTGCTTAGCTTCCTGAAGATGGATATCTATCATCTGTTCCGTGCATTAATCGCTGTTATTCAGTGTGTGATACTCAAAGATAATCCTCTCAAGTGAAAATCACTTTTAGGATTTTTGAAGCGTAAATGCAAACGCCACATGTAAAAAGTCAGGCTATAAACAAGCTGTACTGTTGCATGCTGCACAGCACTGTTGCTAAGTGACTCGTGTGATGACGTAAAATGTTAGCAACCACTTTTTTTTTACGACACATAAAAGCTTCGTAATTCACAAGGGGGATATTTACTGGCGTATTTTATGCCGTGGAACAAAATGTGAAATTCGCTTAAGCTTGTGTCAATCACAGACCGTATTTCAAGCATCCAACCAAAAACACACATAAAAACACAAACAAAAAAACACTGACTTTGAGACAAGGGAAGTGGAGCTGTAAATATGCTATCTTACTTCAGGATTTCAGAACTCATTCATTTATTCTTTTATGTTGCTCTTAGTCAAACAACAGACTGATAACAACACATTACTGGAAGCAATGAAGGGGAGAAGGTGGGCACAAGAAGGCCTTCTTGATGCTGGTACTCTTCAATGTATAATCTTACTGCCGCTGCCTCCTGCTAAGACCAGAAATGAGTGGATGAAGGTCTGCAGCAAAGATTTATGGGAGAGGGTTCTACTAGTATGTATGTAGTTTGTGTATTTTTTAGTCTATGGTTGAAGTAAGTTATTTGCCTCTGCCCCTTCCTCCCCAGACTCAAGGAAGCTCAGGCAGGCTGCAGGATCACTGCAGGAATGCCAGATGTGAGGGCGAGTCCTACACTGTGGGTTGATCAGCTGTTTATACCTGTCACTTATCTGTCAATGTAAAGCCCGTTATCCTGAAAACAAAAACACACTGCTCTGAAAATACACAATGAGTTCAATGACTGTCTGTCTCACTGTCTGCTGTTACAAACATCGCCTCCCTCCAAAAGATTATTAATGATTTCTTATGACTCATAAACAGACACTTACTCATTCGGCAAACATTTGGCATTAATTTGAATTGTAACTAATGTGAAACAGGCAAACAATGACACAAGTTACAGGTTGGAATAGAAAATTCAAAGGATGACACCACGTCTGTAGCTGTCAGAGAAATGAATGCTTTAACTTATCATGTTTCCTTAATCTCTGATGACATATCACGGTCATTTTGTGATTCCTTGCAGTAAATATATTACAGATCTCCCTTTTAACTCATCCTGTGGGTCTCAGGGGTCTTTTCTTCAACATTAACGTCACTTTTCATAATTGCAGTGCACCATAATTTATTAACAAGGTTTTTTTTTCCACTTTAACTTTTTTTTGGGAGTAGTTCTTCTTTTACTTGAGTATAGATTTTCATTACACTACCCAACATTGCCTATATTCCTGTGCATCTTTCTTAAGCCTTCCCAGATCTTTTGCCATATAGCTTCAGTAATGAGACATTTGTCAGCACCAGGTCTCCAAAGGGAGACAAAATGCTGCTTCTCATAAACACAGAGAGATAAACCAAGGTTGTAACTTTGACTTATTCGATTGAGCTCTGTTTTTTCAGGTGACAATTGCATGTGGATGGAGAGCAGGTGACAGTTCACAGCAGAAAACTCAGAGAGTCGTAAAAGTGTCTGATGCAGAACCGCCATTAATCCCTGACGTTTCTCCTCTCCCACAGCCCCCCTTGAGCTTTTTCTTTATAAGTGTGGCTATCTGAGTTGATAGTGAGATGCAGAGTTATACTGCCTGTTATCCCTGCTTTACTATAAAACAATGTCAGGATTTAGATTGAATTTCCTCATCCAGGTGACCCCTCTGTTGGGAGTTGTGGATGTGTTTCAGCAGCTCCACCGTGAGCACTCTCCCCCGGGGATCTCACGGCCCATTTAGTGATTCACTCCAGGAGAGCTGTCACCATGAGGAGAGAGTCACTCCCACTCCTCTTGCCCTCATGAATTCACATGAGGTTGGTATGCCTGATTCTGCTTAAGGAACACTGCCTATATTCATCAGTCACACAGCAGACTGAGGAGTTTGCCTCCACAGTGCTCCAGCGCCTCGAAAATCTCACTGACTCGGCAAAGGACTGAATCCCTTATTTGACAGTTTGATAATAAACAAGGAAGTAATGATGCAATTTCATTCGTGGTTAGTTAATAATAAATATGTTTTATTTTTAAATAAATCCAATGAAGCTACATTGCTGCTGGTATCCTGGTGGAAACTGTCTGACCTGAGATCCCTTCCTGCAACAAATTCAACGTTAATGATAAGGGACAAAATGCATAGTCATAAGGAAGAAACAGACTTGATACTTGCAAAACTTGCAAAACTTTAAGAGTAGCTAAACCCCAAAAGCACTTTTTGTTAGCTGAAAACCAATGTATTTGGGTATTAGGTAGTGTTTTTTATTTATTCAGGTCAAAATTTTGACATTTTAGTGTATCTGAATTCTACATAACGGGCCTCATGTAAGAACCATTCATACCAACAGGTTCGTTCTTAAGTGGCTTGTAAACATGAGATTTAATCACTTGTTTCTGGCCACATTAGATACAACCACTAAAGGGTACCTTGTGCTTCAGTATCACATGCTGAGGGGTGGTCAAAAACTGTAAGTATATGGTCAGTTGCGAAGAGAACGTGTTGTTAGTGAGTATTGTTCTGAGACAGACTTGAAAAAAAAAACCCTGCATCATGCATTTAAACATATACATGTGCACATATAGACATACATGCAAACAAATACACTTTAAGAAATACTGTGCAGGTTGCTGTTTGTAAATGCACCATTAAAAGTTGCCCCCCCTGCTCAGAGCAAGAGAGAGAAAGAGCAGTGGTGGTCAAGCGAGCTAGAGACTGAATGAAGAGGGGGAGCGGTGTTTGTTAGAGCCAAGTGTGAATCAGAAAAAGAAAATGTATTATGTGTTTTACAGCAGTTTAGTTTTTACATTCTTATTAGCTGACAAAAGGCTGAAGCACAGAAACGTCCCAAAGAAAAGAAAATACAGGCAATGGGCAACACACATTTCTAGTGGGTCATAAGTGATGATTAAAGAAAAAAAGGTAACACCTGCACACTTACTCCATGCCACAAAAGTTTAATAATGACAAGGTTTCAGTCCCACTTGGATCTTCATACACAGAGAAAAAATGTAATACGAAAGCCATTATTCAAAATATCAAATATATATCTGAAAACATTAAATATATGAAAATCTACATGACCTATTAGACAGGAGGAAAAAAAGAACAAAAGAAAAACTCTTACAATCATGTACATACCATCTTAGATCTAGATTAGTCAGATCAGATTACAACAAGGTAAAAAAGACAAAATTGTTTTTTTTTTTTTTATGCTGAAAGCCTTGCACCTGCATGATGTGCATATAATTACTGTCTCTGAGTAAATACACTGTTTTATAGGAAAATACTGCACAGTGCACCTTTAAGTGTATACCAGCGCTGCTCTAATGGCTTCATGTCACAGACTGAAGAGCTGCCTGCCAGTCAAATTGGTAGACTTCCTGTTGTTGTCTCCAGAGCAGGTTATAACCTCTGCTGAGTGCACAGGCGACAAACAGAAGGAACTATGGGTAGTTTACATTCCTGTTCATTTATCTGAAAGAATGGGCCGACAGGATCCCTGCGCTTTCATTTAAATCAGTGCAATATGTAATGTGAATCTGCATTTCAGAGTTAAATGACAAGCATTCCTTTTAATTTTAATTCATTTTATTGTTTTTCTATTAAAATCTACATGCTGAAAACTTAATTGATGAAAATGGTCACCCAGCAGTAGAGACATAAGCCTGTTTCTTTTACAGTTAATGGCAGACAGATTTGATATATTCCACTTTGCTTTTTGTTTAAATTCTTGCAAACGTGACCGCTCCTTCTTCTATATTTTCCCAAGGATTTTCCTGAGTTTGATAGATGCTGAAAGTAGTGATGTGGTATTTTTCACATGTTGTCCAACAGGTTAAAAGGTTTATTCTGCTTCGTTAGTCTAAAGATTCCAAGAAGGGTCTGTGTGTCTAAAGAGGAATTAAGCCATAGTTCAGTTGAGCACATCGCCGAGATGAGAGCAGCTCCTGACATATTTTTCTAGAGGATATACACTTGACTGGCTCATTAGCCTTCAAGCTGTTCTTTTCAACTCCTAACTTGGACACTCTCCCGTTCTACCAATCTGTTAGGCTGCTGACTGCTCATGTATCTTTATTTTCCTATAGTGGGTTTGTGGTAAAATGAATACAGGCCAACATATTTTTTTAAACTATCTGATGTGTCCTGGTGAACTAGTGGATGATTTTTTTGTTCAGTAGGCTTTTTGTTGTGCCAGCTGTATGTGAAGTGCACACGTCTCTACATGAAAAACACCTTGAACTTTTAACTCGTCGTGATTCAGCCATTTCATTGAAGTATGTTAAGCCAAAAATAATAAATAAATAAAAAATAAAAAATCAGTATGACGTACAAAGGTTTTCAGAATAAGAGCTTTGCAGGCTGCTTCCTTCTCTTGTGGCATGCAGCGTGTTTATGGTGGAGCTGTCATAGGTAATCATATATCTTTGATGATGTTAAGTGGTAATTATTGAGTCGACTTAGTAACTCTTCAGGATGATGTCTCACTTTACTTACACAAAAGACTATTGATTCAGCAATTAATAATTAATGAGTCGTTAGTTTGTGCCGGTCAGCGTTAAGACCTTCAAACACCAACAATGACGTGCTGCGCCGTAACAAGTCAGCACGAGCCCTAATGCAAGATGATCGAACCGGGCCCTGACCATCACAACCAGACATAATATGACGTGATGTCAGTGAATGAAAGAAGCGAAAGCATGCAGCTTTAAAACGACCAACAACGGTGAAATGCATCGCGGTGTTATCGAGGAGTACTCATAATAGCAAGGCTTAGGTAGTGATAAACTAGCCTGCCTGATCTCGTGTTGGAGCATCCCAACAGATTTAAGCATCATTGCTGTCAGAGCACCTTCTCATATATGAAAACTGGTGACGGCGCACCTTCACATGGATAACATTCTTCATTTCTACATGTTGGCATTAGCAAATAAACAAAAACATAAGTGTGTCGGTTGATTATTTGTCAAGTAAAATAATAAATAAGTTCTACTTACATCACAGGTGCCCTCTCATGAATACATCCATGGGAACAACCTGCACTGCTCGTCTTTCTGAAACTGTCTGAAAGAAAACTACTGTTGGAGGCTGCTTCTTCTTTTCTCTGCTGCTTCTTTCAATTTTGTCTTCTCAAACTTACTTTTGTGTTTGTAGTTTGCTCGTTCCTCACTTAGGCCTACTTGCTGTCCTGCCATTTCACTAGCCAACTTTCTGTTGGTTTTCCCTCGCGGCAGTATCGCGCATGTCCATAGGTGCAAAAACCCAGAATTCCATGCGGGCACACTTTGTACATTCTTGTAGTTGAAATCGCAATTAATCCTTACTTAAATTTAATTTAGAAACGTGACAAAGGTATATGAGTGAATAAATTATAAGCTCGTATATGTAAAACTTTTTGTTTGTGTCATTGTAATGTTTTTATATGGTGAATGACAGCAACTGTGTTGCACCATTACCTATAAATACCATCCACGCGAGGACGGAGGAGACGAAACTCCGAAATGAAAAATCCTCGGCTCCTTTTAGCGTCGGTCTGAAGCGACATCAATTACTGATGACGAGCCGATATCAGCTGTCAAACTGACTGGCACGAATGTCTTACACTTATTTAAGAACAATTCCAACATTTGACACTATTTGATTAGATCTGTAAACTGGTGTTGATTTCAATCATCATTTAATAATCTTTAAATTATATCGGCTACGGATCTGTGATATTTGTTTGTTTATTTATTTATTTATTATATATATTTGCACCATTACACAATAATACAACAACTGTGTGAGAATGTGTGTCGATTTTACTGTGAAATTAAAAAGCAAACAAACTAACTAAAAATATATATATACAGACAAACTGCTGCTTTGTGTGATGCCACAACTCTCTACAATGAAATTAACTTATAGTGTGAGATGCCGACACATGACGGCGCATTATATCACATCTCATTATTTGTATTATCTGTAGATCCTGTACATGACACGACAAAGTAAACACACGGCCGCAGGTATTTTCCCCGATTAGTCCATTAAGTGTGTGACAGTGATTCCACAGTAATAATCTCTGAATCATCACTGTACCAGACGACTTTTCATCATGTTTGTGTCATTTTTCAGAACATGCGGCGATTTACAGTCTAGTAATACTAATAATGCTTATAATCACTTATTTCTTCATGAGCTCTTTGTGACACCGAAGGACATAAATATTCAATCAGAAATCATTAACGCGCTTCAGGAGTGTGTGTCCTGATGATGCAGGGTGACAGTCGCTGAAACTATCCAATCAGCATCACTCCTCTTGATAAAAGACTTCCGCGTAGGCTACACCGGTGTATCCTCGCTCTGAGCTCCTCCAGAAGCCTCCTCTCTCCTCGCTCCTCGTCTCCTACAGGTGCATTTAAGCAATTGGAAGATCTGTCATCATGGCGGAGGGGAAACGACTTCCGGGTCGACGAAGGAGAGAGGAGACGAGACGCAAAATTCAACGTAATGAAAAGCACCCAAGTGCAACTGCGATACCTGCACATAAGGTAGTCCCGCCCCTAATGACGTGACTGAACAGTACAAAAAGAGAAGTAATTTGCAGACAGATTTCCATATGGCTGACTACTCACATCAAACATGACATACGTTTGTGAATTAATTATTGAGTTATTGATAAAGAAATTATACCACAGCAAAAAAGATGGAATTAGCTCCAAGTGAGGATGACCCGGTGCTTCTTTTACTTAATAAAAAGAAGAAAAACAACAAATGTGGGTATGAAATGGAGTTCTGTGGAACAAACGATCTGCCATGTTGAATGCTGTGAACACGCAGTGTGATTGGCCAGATATGTACATGTCAGAAGCAAAATCTCTGAAAAATAGATCTTGGTCCAAAAAAAATAAAAGCTGAGGGGATTACTTATTAACAATTCATTAATTATGAGGTCATTCTTGATTAATTTCTCTCTTGTTTCTTACCAACTACTCAAATTTTGTGTTATCCAGTTTTGTTTCTGAGGCGTTCCTAAACAAAATCATGTCAATGAAAACCCCTCCAAAGTTTAATTACTTTGCAATATTAAAAAACAGGGGGAAAAAACTTGACCAATTAGTTGAGACAGATGGTAAAAGTAGTTATTTAAATACAGGCTGATACTGCTAAAGCCAAGTTCACACAACAGGATTAGCCCTGATTTTACATTCATTGACCGTTTTTGGCGATTGCAAAGTATAGCCCCAAGATCAGACACAAATCAGCGTTTGCTCCTGTGAGTGATGATCAGTATTCATTAACTCTTCAAAGACGCAATCTGAGAGCTCACCGAGAGCTCACTGATGCTCGAGAGATATAACGTATGCAGGTTTGATATCTGGTCATGTTGGGGACAGTTCAGGGAGTCGTGCAACGGGTACAGCCAATGAGAGCAGACACGGGCTCGTGGAGGAGTCGGGACAGAAAGACAAGGACAGACAGAAGAGCATCGGAGCAGTAGCCAGAAAAGCAGCACTAGTGTCACATGCTGTACACTGATGCTTGAGTATTAATAGGCTAATATAATGTCAGTTCTCGTGTGCATTCTATTGTGACAGAGTTTGTAGAGTAGACAGACTTATCTGACATTCATTGTGGTGAAAGATGTTGTAGTGTGCGAACCACACCGACTTCAAGTTACCAGAATACGACACAGAAGGTTGTTTAGAGTGAACAGTACAGCCATCTGATGAGTGAAAGTCATGTAGTGAGACCAGCATAATAACACGGCTAATAATGATTCAACAAATTCAAATTTAAGCACATTATTGTAGGGCATCGACCATCTCCTTCTGATCACTGTGGGTGGCGCAACTTCTGTCCAGACAGTTTGTCCAGATCGAAGTTAATAGGAAATACTAATTTTCTTGTCAGCATGGGTTTGTAGAAAGCCACAAAAAAAATCCACCAAACAAAACACTGTTGAGCTGTTGCACCAAAACCCAGACAAACTAATCCAGTTTGTTCTATAAAGAGTGAACTGAGGACTACATGACTTTTTGCTTTTTATATTGCTGTTAGTACGTTTTATTTTATTTACTCAACTTTAAAAATGTTTATGTTATATATAAAATGTCTTGATATAAATTCTGTTTAAATCTCTCTTTTACATGTCCCACAACTTTATGAAGGTGCCATACCATAATATGTTTGTTCCTCACTTAAACAGCTGAGAAATCTTCAAGATATTCATTTTTTTTCTTTTGCAAGAGATAATAAGCTAATTCGTGTTATCAGTTACATGATGTTTTGTCTTTGGAAACTCTGCCTAGCATATAGCCTGTTGCCGTCATCACCTTATGACCTTATCTTATCTCAGCGACCAGAATAAAGTGGGTCACGTTGTGTAATACGGGGGGAGGAAGTGAAAAACATCATGTCTGCCTGGTCCCCATGTGGTCGCAGTGGGATGGAGGGGGAGGAGGGCTGTGTTTTTGAGGTGACACATGGTTTTTCTCAGCGCAGACAGATCAACATCTCTCTGGCCTTCTCGAGTCTCCAGGCGAACAGCTGAGACTGGACTCGTTTCTGGAGCTCCGTCTTCGCCTGCCTCACCCTTCCCTGCTGCCCTCCCGACGTGATTTGCGTTTGATCTCAAATTTGCAGCACGCCTCATTAGTGCAATGGAGAAACTTGTGACCTTGGAATTACAACTGCATCCCTGCTGCCTTTTGAGGAGTATAAAGTAGACAACCCTTAAATAATTTTACTAATCTGGAGTGTTTTATTTGAGAGTTTTTTTGTAGTCACATGATGTTCCCATGATGTTTCTGCTACTTTTGACCTCATGAACAACCAAAACTATGGGTAGAAAGAAAGATGGGATAATATTACAAAAGGTCTTAATATTTTTTGAAAGGCAAAAGTGAAAATGACCATCCAGGAAATCAACACATATGAGCTACAAGGATTTTTAATAAAAAAAACTGTGATTTGCATCTACATCCATTATCTTTTATTCTCTGGACTATTTTCCTTTTAATACCTTACTTTGTATTTTTTGTTTTACTCATTTCAACACGTATCCTCTCTTTCAGTATTTCATTATTTTATCTTGTGTTCTTAACTTTTCACTTACTTTTACTTTTTAATTCATTGATATTAAAATATTTATTTTACTTTTTTGTATTTTTAGTTTTTATCCTGCCTCTGGTGGTTCCTCATTTATGATAGCATTTTCTCATTTACAGAGTGCTGTTCTTATTTTAGTCCTTCATCAAATACAAAGTCATCGCTTTGGGTGTGTGTGTGTGTGTGTGTGTGCATGGGGGTGGGGTTATTGTTTTATTATGTGAAGCACTTTGAGTTACATTTTGTTTGTATGAAAAGTGCTGTTTAAATAAAGCCTGACTGATTGATTGAAACATAATTAAAACAGTTAAATTGTAAGAAGTGTTATATGCATGTATACAATATCTAAATGAAATTATTCCTTCTGGTTTCTGAAGGAAGATGAGGAAAATCTCTTCAGTAGAAGTTGGAGAATCTTTTTTCAGCACATTTCAGTCAGCTTCAAAACCTAGAAATGCCAGTCTAAGCACAAAGTGCGCCATATGCTTACACAGGGCAGACATCCATGTATTTTTACTTGCGCGTAAGCATGAACAAGCACATACGCATACACACAAACATGCACACAGCAAGAGGGAGGGGCGGATAAATCTGTCCGACTTTCTTAGAAGTGTCTGTGGTCTGAGACATGCATCAGGGGCATCCAGTTTGAATTTCCAGCGGCGCTGAAGGTCCTGAGAGACAGCCAGCTGCTCCATCACACTCTTCACCTTAGGCCACACTCATTTAGCAACACAGAGATACTCTGAACAGCCACATGGGGAGCTAACATCCCTCTAATCAGTGGTTTCACCTTTACTGCCTGGCTCTGACCTGACCAGAGAGTGAAGTCATTATTTGGAAAAGAAAGGTCAGATTTTAGTGAAAGCTTTTCACTTCACTTAAACTTCACTGACCCACCTGTGGAACAACAAACTCATGTTGTGCAGCTGAACTTTGTTCAAACCTATCAATCTTTCAAAAGAACTGTTTTACTTTTAGGGAAATAAGCTTATATTCTCCCATGCTAAGAGTTAGGTGAGAAAAATCACCACTCTCACATCCGTAAGTATGAAGCTAAAGTTGGCAGTTGGTTAGCTTACCTTAACACAAAGACTGGAAACAGGGAAACATCTAGTCTACGTCTGTCTAAATTCCACCCATCAGAACTTTCAAAGAGCTGAATCAATCTAATCATCCAACACTTGTTAAGAAAGCAAAATATATTTCTCAAAATGTCTAATTATTGCTTGAAACATTTCCTGTGGCTGTTTCACCCCAGATTTCACTTTGTGTTTTGCCAATTGAATGTCTTTAATGTGAAGCAGCAGCTGTGCGATGCTCCGTATACGTCAGCACGAAACGGCAATCTGTGAGATACAATTTTGTATGCCTGTTTTGTATGGAAGTGGTTTGCTTACAAAAGATCAGATGCACAATAAACCACTGCAAGAAGTGCAAGAATATTGTAACACAAAAGGCAGTAATAAAACTAATTTCACCATTTCAAGCAGAAACAGCTGGTTGAGTGTGAGCAGAGCAAAAAAAAAAAAAAAAAAAAAAAAAAAACTGTGAGGAGAGCTCAACAGTTATTGTGAGTTCTAAACTATAAATGTTTTTCAGTAGTTTTTGCACAGAATATCTTTATTGCAGAAAACCTTGAAATACTGTAATATTGTTTACTGAATGTAAATACACTGAATGGCTATTTCAGAAAAAAATACAGACCATAAAAAAATATCAAAAATGAAGTTCGATTTCCTGAAAATTTAAAGGACTTTTAAAAACAAACCCTCATACCCCATAGCTGGGCTTCTATCGACTTGTTTTTACGTGAATTTGTAAAAATGTTGAAAAAATGTTGATTTTATGCTTGCTTGAGGAGGTTTTTGCCTTTTAAAAGTTAATGCACTCAGCGGGAGATCAAACACAAGTTCTGAGGTATCGAATGTTTAACTGACGTGACTGATTACGTCTTTCCACTCCAACAGTCGCTTCATCGCTCCCATGGCTCTGTAATACATCCATGATCCCTCCACACAGATCTGATGAAACCATCCTCACATTAATACATGAAACAGAAAGAAACGCCATATTTTCATGGTGTTTTCTACCTTGTTTTCACAGTTTGAGGTTTGACTGATGCTCTTTTCATTAAATCATCTTCTGCAATGGTGTAATGGTTTTCTGACTGGACAATTGCTGCCACTTGCTGTTTATTTCAGTGGACTAACTCCTCATAATTCCATAACTGTAGGATGGAACCAAACCTTCTTCAGCATCATCTTTTGCCGATTTACTTGAAATTTGTTCAACATTTCTGAAACATTTAGATGGAAACCTGGCTACTGTGTGAATGACCACAGGAGGATTTATTTGATTTTTTTGCACATGCAATTCTGTTACACCATAGTGTGTAGGATATACCTGCTCTGTATTTAAAAAAAGGATAACATGAAGTGAGATATGAGTAACTTTTTCCTCATAATAGGAAGTGATCCGACATTTGCAGACATGCCCCCGGAGAGTAGTTTGGAAAGGTCAAGCCACTGCAACACCAGTGGAGGCCCGCCTGCGTGAGTGTCACATTACACCAAATGAACAGCATAATGCCGTGCTCTCTGATTCAGCATAGTGCTGAAAGGTTACAACAAATGAACAGTTTAACACCAAAGTCATTTATCTGTGCGATCGCAAAGGTTGCTGCAGCTTCATGGGACTGTTGCATATTATTAGCATGTGCAGGGAACGTCTGGCATTGTGTACAATTACAAAGGAGCAATTAGCATTTATATAGGTTCCAAGTGTGGCAGGGGAACATGATTAAGATAGCTACAGGAAGAGTAAAGGCTGAGGTCTGATTACCACTGATATGTGCGACTTAATGAGAGTGTTCAATTATGTCCCACTTTGCTTTTATGTCACTTTACAGAACAATTAGCATATGTTGGTGAACATGACATCTAGAATTAAAATTAGATGAAGGAAAGAATTTGAACTTTCATAGCTTTTCATTTCTTATTCATGAAAGACATGCAGTTGCTGAGGTTGTGATTTACACTCCGTTGTGCAAGAGTGGCACAACCAGATTGTTTCCAGCTGCCTGTAGCCTGGATCCCTTTCGATTTCTTCTCCAGCTTGACCAATACACTAATGGGGGAATAAATGCCAGTCCATTTCCCTTACCTGCGTTTTCTTGGAAAGGCGCTGACAATTATCATTCGTCTCCTGATGGGGGGTTGTCTGGGCCTCTCATGTGGCAGATAAGAGAGTAGGCAAATAAACCGGGAGAGAGAAACGTGTAATGCCATTTGGCGGACTGGCATATGAAGAAAGGTCCCAGGATGAGTGGCATCAAAACAAGTCGCCAAAATCTTATTCCGTCACCACCCCCCTTTTTCAGACCAGACGCACACGCGGTCAGGGCCCTGGCTGTTTGATCTCCAAAAGGTCCACAGAGTGGGACGAAATTAGCTGAGGCTGAAGGTGCAGAAACGATATTGACACTCTGTCATAGGTCATCTTTGCCTCACATACCGGAGGCCTGCAAAGTCAATAGGTTTTCATTCAAAGGGGGAGAAATCAGAGTGACGAGTACAAAGCAAATTTGATTTGAGCGACTCTCCCCGGTTGATCTGCAGAGGCTGAGTCAAGTTGAAGTTCCCTCTAAGTCTGCAGAAACTTTCAAACTCAGAACAAATATTGAGTCACATTGTTACAATACCAGAGAATTTGATGTGTTTTCAGGGTTTTCAGGTCAGTTTTAGTCTATCTTTGTGCATGCTGTCTCCCAGACTGACAACCTGTATCTAATGAGCTCACTTGGACTTGAAATTAAGCTGTTATCCTGCGTCATTCCTCTGATCTTACTCCTCACTCTGTATCACACTCGTGATATGATGAGCAGAGCTTCAAACCAAGATTTTAAAAATACTGAGGTCATGACTCCAAGTCCCCTGAATGCATCCCTCCAGTGTTTTCAAAAACTATTAGGATATTTTATACCAAAATGGGGCCCTAAGCGAAAAAAAAAAATTATGTCGGTGAACCCTAAAGAAAACTCCTACATTTCCACCAAAAAAAGTACAGCTGCAGTGTCAAGAACACAGAAATACTCACTCACTTACACACACTTGCACAAATGGCAGAGAGGATAAATTCTGGTAATTTTCTGCTCAGTCTTTCAGGTTACATGATCTATTAGGTCAAAAATAAACCGAACATTACTCATGTTATAACTCTTTCTTTGAGCATTTCCCCACCTTTTGTGCCTTTTTATCGTACATTGTTAATCTTGCTGTAACTGTATTTTTTATGTATTGCTGCAGACAGTCAGATATGTTTTTCTTTTGATAAAACATGCCTCTTTCAAATAGAAGAGCGGTGCAGAGATACATAAATCCTCAACAGTGAGGCTTTGACACTTTCTGGCAGTTTTTCAAGCTTTTCAAGTTTCTTCTTTAGAAACAGTTATTGAAGTTTTCTTTGATTTGTGTGAGTTTTAATAGAAAAGTAGTTATGATTTGGATTGCAGAATCCAAATGAGATTATTTTTGATTCCTGGATATTTCCTGCATATCCCAGTATATGAAATGTAAATGCTCAGACTCACTTCTGTGTCCATCCTGAACACAGCTGCAGAGCATTCAACACATGCTTAAAGGTGATATATGTAAGAAATGACCACCTTTTAAATTCTCCAAAAAAATTGGGGGCAGCATATCACCAGATTAACCGCTGACTGCTGCTAGCTGTCGTTTGTTAGTTAGCTCAGTTAGCTGTGCAGCTAGCAGTAACAGGTGTTTTGATCCACTGGGAGGAGGAGGTTTTCAGGCCTGGGGCGACAGGAACCCAGCGGGGAATGCTGGCAGGGAGCGGTGGTCAACAGACACCAGAACTAGCTCTTGGTGAGTGGGAAACAGAACCAGGCTCAGCAGCCTCCCAGTGAACACTGCCAGACCCTGTCCAAACACAGTATATCTGAAACCCACAGAGGCCACTTTGACAAATATTTTACTGAGATAACCACAGCGGTTCTTAGTCCAGGAACAATGAAGAAACAGCTGGTTCAGGCAGGGACATCAGAGCCGTGCAGCAGGAGAAAAGAGAAAGGGAGAAAAGTAGTCAGCGTCCACCACCGGAGGCCTGATTTAGGGTTGCGGTGGGGTCAGCCCTGTGGTGGCAGGACCCAAACCCAGCAAGAAAACCACTGCGGCGTTGTTGGACTAAGGGCAGACTGGACGTTACAGTGCCTCAGTTTCTTGTCTTGAGGTGCAATGATATTAGCATGCTAGATGGTTAGCATGCTAACATCAGTAGATTTCTATATTATTGCAATACAATATATAGACTTAACGTCATAACTGTCATTTCTTCACATTCTGTTGATAAACTCAATTAAATGTGTTAAAGCTACTAAAATATATACTTTTTGTTTATTTTGAGGCCTCTATGGACAGAAGTGGTAGTGCTTCCACCATAATAACCACAAAGTATAATGTCAAAAATAAATTATTTAAATGAAAATCTGTATGCGACAGGCATTAGGAACAACCATATAGAAATAGTCAAGCTTCTCACCGATGGTCTTGTTTGCTTATGTAGATCACATAGAGGGATCAGTATTAAACAGACTGTTTCAAACAAGTTAAAAACGCTTTGTAGTAGGTTTAAACAAAAAATCTGTCATATATTGTACCTTTAAGAAGAGCACAGGTCATGTGCAGTAGGCTAATAACACAACAATAGTATCTCAAAGGATACATTAACTCACATTTAACTGATATCTGATTATCAGATTAGTCCTTGCTTGTCTCAGATCAGTGAAAGACCTAATCTAAAAATCAACCTGTTTTTATATTGCATTAAACGTCTCTCGAGGTAAACACTTTCCAATTTTAGATGCATGAACAGTCACACTGAAACATGGGGATATAGTGTCCATAGTGTGCATGATCCCTCTTCCAAATGGTGCCACTTTGTGCACTTAATGACATTTGTGTCCAAAGAAAACAGGTAACCCAGGAGAGATTGCTTTGGGGGATTTGTGTGTAATCAGTGTATATTCTTGTGTCTTGGGGGTAATGCAATTCCCTGGTGAGCCCTGCAGATGGTCTGCTGCTTATACTCCACAGAACCACCCAGCGGAGCCTCAGGAGTAATCAACGTAAGACCTTTCACCAAGTCATTACTCAAAACTCGGTTTAGAGCTGCATTCTTGGAAAAGCTGTGGGGAGAATGACAGAGGTCGTATCGCTGAGTCCACAGAGGCTGGTGGGAACTATTGATCTGCCTGATTTTGATTTCACAAAGAATGGGTAGCGTGACCTCCATTTGACAGCTGTATGCCAAAGATAGCACCATCGTATCCATCAGAAAGGATTAATCTGCCTCTGAAGGCTAAAAGGTGGACTCATAATCATTAGACCATAATCAGAACTTGTACATGGTACGTGTGGCATCTCAAGACACCACTGTGTTGTATGTGTAATGCCTAGTATTACGTCTATAAACAAATTAGACCGGCGATTAAGTGACTGTACCCTCAGGCAGGCCCGCCGATAGGGGGGGACAAACGGGTCTGCTGTCCCGGGCCCAGGGAGAGGGGGGCCCACAACTGGGCCCTCATTAAATTGTGGAATTAAAAAAATTGTCAGAATAGTCCTATTTGTGGAAAACTATTATTTAAATCACATTACAGTTTTTTATTTGTATTCTCCTAGTTG